>WOGR01012704.1:0-10096 GCA_015342045.1 Leptinotarsa lineolata | reverse complement strand
TGGGGTGAACCAAATAAATTACTGGCTAAGTGTCATTTTGGTAGTACAAAACATCAGGTTCATTTCGATAGTGTAACTTTTTCAGTGCTTGTGAAAAAAATTGTTATACAAATTTTATGTACCCCCTTTAAGGGGCTGTATCTTATCAAGAGATGCTCCAATGAAGTTTCTTCATATGAAAGATTCTATCTTTTTTTCGATGAGGAATCACCTCTTGAAATGTTTTACACTTATTCAGTTACATCCTGTATAGGTCTTCGGTTAGGTTCTTCAATTTGTGTTAGTCATAAATACAGAAGAAAATGGTTACCATGGTTTAAATTTAGTTCTGGCAAATTTTCAAGACATCATTTCATTAATGATCTTATAAAAAGAGCTCTAGCCACTGCAGAGATTCCTTCAGTTCTTGAACCCCTTTGGTGTTAGTCGAGATGATGGAAAGCATCCAGACGGGATGAGTCTAATTCCTTGGAAATTTGGGCAACCCCTGGTTTGCGTAGAAACAGCTGCAGTTTCACACACGGTAATGCCGCATCGATATTGGATACTCTTCCGTCTACTCAAAAATTAGATGAAATATTCCTGAACCCACAAATTAAATCAAAATTTCCTATAAACGATTTGAAATGGAGTAAGCAGATTAACTATGAACAAGTTCTGGACTCATCCTCTCACAAACTCGAAGAGTCTACCATGGATCTATCAAATTTAGTTTCAAGCAATTCAACTTTAAATTCCTCATCCCGCTGGTCAAATGATGAGGAGAGTCATCGCATCCGTGATTACTCAGAAGAAACCAGCAGTAGCGAACGTATCATCAACAGCTACAACACAATTAGATCAGTGATTCATTCTTCAGTCAAAACCCTTGGGCTCAATGGGTTGAAAAATATTGGCAACATCTGTTTCATGGACAGTGTGATCCAATGTTTATCCAATACGAGATGGTTACTGGATTATTTGAGAGAGGATAAATACACGAAAGATCTCAATACTAATACTTCTAGTATGAAGGGTGCTTTAATCATAGTTTTCGCGGAAGTTATCAGGGAATTGTGGTCAGAAGATTTATCTGATACAGTAGTGAAAACAGTCTCCTTAAAAAGTCAGATTCATAGGTTATGCACATCAAGATGCCCAGGAGTTCCTTCGTTATCTTTTAGAAGGTTTACATGATGACGTTAATAGAATTATTGAGAAACCTAAACCGATCTTAACAAAGGATGACGAAAAATTGAGCGACAGTGGAAAAGCACAAAAGTCATGGCTGATTTATTTAGTTTAGACCTTCGCGGCTGAGGTTTTCAGTGTCACTGTTTTCCGAGTTTGGAAACCGTGGATTTTTGAAATTTCTTCCTGACGTTTCGCTGGCGTGAGTGGCTAGCTCCTTCGGAGGTTTAACCGTCATGGCTTGCTATTCGATGACTAACTTTTAGGCTTCGTAAAGAGTATTTATGCCTTGTCAAGTAATCAGTTGTATTGGTACCTGTATTTGCACCTGAACTTGTACCTGGAACATTAACAATCTTGCTACTTATTATCATTCTGTTCGTTATTCTCGAATTCCTTAAAATTCGGTTCCATATTCGATTGAGGTTCACCGCTTTTTCTTTTCTGTTAAAATTCTCCGTCTGTTTGTGGATATCTATTGCCTCCCGTACCAGTCGGCTATAGTATCCCTGGTTGATGGCAATTAGTTCTGTGTGTTCAAACAAAATTACGTGGTCTCCTTCACTAAGTGCGTGTCCTGCCGCAGCTGACTTGTCAGCTTGGCCTAGTCTGCAGTTCCTTTTATGCTCTTTCAGTCTTCTCATGGATCGTTTGGTGGTTCCGATATATACCTTCCCACAAGTGCACGGTATACGGTAGACCCTTGCTGCTGGTAATGGGTCTCTTTTGTCTTTAGCCGACCTGAGGTTTTGTTGTATCAAAGTTCGAAAACACAGAACTAATTGCCCCCAATCAGGGATACTATAACCGACTGGTACGGGAGGCAATAGAGATCTACAAACACACGGAGAATTTCAATAGAAAAGAAGAAGAAGCGGTGAACCTCAATCGAATATGGAACCCCATTTTGAGGAATTGGAGAATAACGAACAGAATGACATCAGGTAGCAAGATTGTTAATGTTCCAGGTACAAGTACAGGTATAAATACAGGTACCAATACAACTGATTACCTGACAAGGCATAAATACGCTTTACGAAGCCTAAAAGTTAGTTATCGGATAGCAAGTCATGATGATTAAACCTCTGAAGAAGCTAGCCACTCGCTCCAGCGAAACGTTAGGAAGAAATTCCAAAAATCCACGGCTCTCAAACTCGGAAAACAGTGACACTGATTTATTTTAGTACATATAACTCTAAGATTGTAGATAATTTCGTTGGTCAATTGAAATCCACGATGGAGTGGATCCACTGTGGACACTCATCAGTAACCTTCGATCCATTCTGGGATTTGTCACTCCCCATACCACAAAGAACTGACCAATTGAGTTTATCAAAATGCTTGGATTCCTTCACAAGAGAGGAAATTTGGATGGAAATGAAAAACCGACGTGTTCAAGATGCAAGGAAAGAAGAAAATGCACCAAGTCTTTTATCAGTCCATAAGTTTCCCCGTATTTCAGTCATTCATTTCGAAAGATTCTCTCTAACAGGAAGATTCATAGGCAAGTTAAATGTTGTCATCGAATTTCCTCTAGATGAATTAGATATGAGCAATTATGCAGCAGACAATGTGACTTCTTGTCGTTATAATCTATATGCACTTTCAAATCAAAGTGGGTTTACTTTCAGCGAATACAATGATTCACACGTGTCACCAATATCACCAAAATCGCTTGTGAATATATCCACTCTAATAAAAAGGAGGAAACGATTCCGCCCCTTCGAGCGTTTTGAGATGTTATTTTTTTAGCGTTAATTTTAATGTTATTCAGTTATGATTTTGTATTATCCTATAAATGTTCTATTATAACATTCCATTTATCACAAGACTTCTTATATCATCTTCCATGTCAAACTTGAACAGATAACTATTCAATTAGATCCTTCAAGAATTTCATCAGATAGCTTGGGAATCAGAGGGACACTAACGAATATTGACTTATATATAGGGAAGAGCGCGATGACCGTCGGCTAGTTGTATTTTGGGAAATGATTGGATTCATTTTCTGAAAATTGGCAAACATAGGTTTTTATATATGCTTCATCAAATAACAATGATGGTGTTTTTCCAACACTTCCGGTTGTACCAGAAGTCCACCAGCTGCTTGGGCAGCTGCCCTGAAAATAAATGCTCCAATTCCTGCTCAGATCATTCAGAGAAGGGGATCCTGACTCCTGACGACTTTACGGTACGGGGAAAGTACAACCGAAGAACGGATGATAGGCGATGCAAACTCCCATAGAGGTGCATCATGTTTTGGGTCCTTACGTCGAGTTAAGTTATATTATGTTACTTTTTTCAATTTTTTTTCACCGTTAAATGCGCTGGTCAGGTTCTATCCCCCGAAGCTTCGATACATTCGGGAGGGCGCACCAGCATTATCAACCAACGACCACTCCCCACCCAGTGGGATAAGTGATCATTGAAGTGAAGTGATCATGTGAAAGATATATATTGAAATTTCCTATAAGTTATACAATAAATTCGTTATCAGAACATAGATATATGCTTGGCATGCGGTGAGTTTTCAGATCGTAGATTTTTCCGTGGGATTCAATTCACTGCTACTAAATAGCAATACAAGTAACAAATTGAAATTATCCAAGTATTATCTCAATGAGTAAATGGAATCTTCCAGGTCTGGAGTTCTTTTTCACAAATAGAATGATAAATCACTCTCGGGATTCAAGTTTGTTTTTTGAGAACAGATAATTCTTCCGATTATTCACCACAACCACCGCAGGTTTTGTTTGCACTTGCATCAAAAAAATCATCTTCATCATTGTTGTTTAGCACTTTATCACTGATTTTGCTTATGTAATTTTTCAGAATCATTCATGGTACCTCGAAAGTAATTGAAATATCAACTAGCTCATTTTTCAAGCTTATTAAGCAATACTTCCGAAATGGCAACTACACTTTGAGCCGCCATATTGACCAGTGTTTAGAACCCAAAATTAAATTTGATCCTCTATTCGAAAAAATAACAACGGGGGTTTATAAAATAAGCGCTTTAATAGTTTTTCTCAGAAAGACTAACAGATAATAAATTAATCTAAAAGGTGTGTCTTAGACTTCTAATTCAAGCTTCCTGATCGGTTTTCTTCGATTTGGTGTTAAAGAAACCATTCCTCAGTAGCATGGAGGCTAGATAGGGGTCTCCAAAAGAAGTAGCGTGACTTGTGGCGATACCACCTCTACCTGTGAATACATAAATAACTTTATTGCTGAACCAAATGAAATATAATCATTTCCATGGAACAATTTATAGCAAGAAAATATTTCTTCACATTTATTTCTTCTAGCGTTCGAATGCAATAATAATATTTTGAAAAGGGTAGGAATTGAAATTGGAGATTTATCCAATTTAACGACTCACACTATAGACTGAACCTATAAAAAAATAAATAACAGTGAATGTTAAATTACTATAACCCGTGTTCATTGGGTTTCGTAGAAATGGTTGTTCAGCCTTGTTTGTAAACATGACAAATGCATGTTTTGGTACGAAACTACTCGAACACTTCAGTTATATATTATTTCAAATGCGTAAATTGTTGCGAATGAAATAACATGATAATTAAGAGATATTTTTGTTTTCAAATAATGTGTAAACCGTTAGGGCTACTGTCGTGAATTCCGTTTTACTCGTTTCTCTGTACTACCAACGTACCCCAATTATCGAAATATTTCAACTCGACTCTTTTCTTACATTAAACTTAATGCAGATTCTAGCCCACCAACTTACCCTGCTTCTCTGTGGAGTTAGACAGTTATCTTTGCAGAACTCGAATATTCTAACATAATTTATTTTACGCTTCGTAGAATACAAATGAAATACTTGCCAGTGGAAAAAGAGTTGGCTATGGCTGTTGCAGATCCAGAAGGAATATATCCATCTTCTTCTGCAGATTTTGTTCGTCTTCCTTGGAGAGGGCTTCCTCCGCTGATAGTGATTGGGAAAAAGGCATTGTAGAATGGAATACCTAAAATGAGATCAATATGAAAATTGCAAAAATCCAAAACCGTTTACAGAAATGGAAATTAATACCATGGAAGGACTCCAGCAAGTCAGGTACAGTGTTCAACCAGTGTTCAACTAGTGTAGCAGTCGTGTGAATGGTATCTGGTTTGATTTCATAACGATTGTTTGGCGTACAATTCAATGTTCATTTGAAAGTAGTTGTTTCGAAAGTATTTTTTTTTCATGTAATTCAATGTTTATATGGAAGTAGTTATTCAGAAAGGACCTTTTCTTCCGGTTTGTCTTCGAAAGTTATTCCTTTGCATGATCTACACATCTTTCAAAAGAAGTTATTTTGAGATCATTTGCTTTCTTCCTTGTATAAGTGATTTGGAATTAAAGATCGAAGGTGAAATGTAGGATACTGGACTGCGATCATGAACAAGTAGAATAGAAAAATTCCAGCTCGAATTGAAATTCCACATTATAAGCCTCAATATTCTCCAATAAGAAGATTTATCTGAATTCGTGGAGAATTGAATCGTTTTACTTTCAGATAAACTCACCTCTTGCTCCTGCGAAAGGCCATGATCCTGCTTCTTCTTCATCTTGTTCTTCATCTTCATCTTTTTTCACTGGTTTTCTTTCAGCTTTGCTCTTGGATTTCCTTTTGGGTGGTTTGGCCACTGCTGCTTCTGAAGAGGGTTCTTCAGCTATGACTACTCCTTCAACTTTTTCATCCAGAATCAACTCAGGCTCTGAAACATAAAGAAATATAATTATTCTCCCTTTCAACAGATCACGAATATGTTGATTGAGTTGTTACTGAAATATCCAACCTCAGGGGTGTTACCGAACACAAAAAATCACATTTTTCCCAAATCATCAAAATCATTTACTAGTGCTATTGGCACGGTGTATGTTAAGGATATACGGCAATTTTGTTAACACCTGTCAATTCTACTGATTGCACTCACAATATAATCGATTAGACGCTGAATTTTATATTGATTTCATAGAATTTTTTGTCTTACCTTGTGAAGGCTCATTTTGGTCAATATCAATTACTTCTGGTTTTGGGTCTTCTAATGGTTGCGCATTGTACTTTTCGGTGAACCTTTCGTCAGTTTCTGATTCTTCCAAGGGCAGTTGTCCTTCTGGGACCAAGTTAGACCCAACGAAAGAGTTAGTAGCTATGTTGTCGGTCAGTACAGCAGACATGGAACCTTGAGGAATGAACTCTCTGCTACGGCCAAAGATGGGGTTGTTGTAATAACCCCCGATCATGTAGGCGCGGCGAGGGTTGGAGTGGATCCCTGCGGCAACAAAGAAGAAATAGATCACTCTTTTAAATATTTAGCCATATCATATGATGTCAAGAGAATTTTGGCAGAAGTTTATTGTTAGTTACTATATATACTGCAATTTTTTCAAAATTTCATTTTTTCATCAGCACAAACTAGTGGTTTCTATCTTGCCTTTTTTTATCACCTGTGGTGATTAGTTATGCAGCTGAATTGATAGTATATTATTTTTTGTTTTCGTTTGTGATGTTATATGTGTCAATAAGAATATTATATCGGTAAAGTGATTCAGCTACTAGCAAATTGTTGACATGGATAATTCAACGTATATCGGTAAGTTTTAATTTAGTTTTAGATAAGTCTTATCAAAAATCAATGATGCCTTCTCTTACGAATCATATCCCCCGAATAAAAACATATCGCCGGTCCTAATTTTCGACCTCAACATAAAATGGCATAACAACTGCTTTGTGCCAATTTTCTTCTGTCATCAGGTAATTCCAACCGAACGTATATATAAATATACATATTCATTTATCCAAAGTAAATTAATACATAATGTTATATATAAATTTTTTATTATTCTGTTTTTCTGAAAATTGTAAACACGTATGAAATTGATCAGTCAAGAAGAAGAAAACTGTAATTGGAAATGATATGCTTTAAGACAAAGAATGAAAAATCGAAAGAGGATACTAATCACATAGATATATGAGCAGTGAGATAAATGAAACAATAGAAAATATTATTGAGAACAAGTACTCACAATTCATCAAAAGAAGGAAATGTTACCATCAAAACCACTTTCTTCTTATAAAGTTAAGCCAACTAAAATATTTCAGTCCCTACAATGTGGTAATGAAAGTGATCAAATGCTCTCTAGTCTGATGTCTATTTGAATTTCACACCATTCTATTTGAGCAATACAAAAGAAAAATATGAGAAGTATAATGAAAGAATATGGTATACCAGTCACATCAGTGTTGAGCGATTGATTCATTACCAGAAGTGAAGTCTCATGGATTATTCCTACGTTCTATAAGGTCAAATAGAACATGCGTATCAAAGAACACTTTCGTTTTCCACTATTTTTTTTCTTGAGATTATTGAGATACTTCAGATAAATGCGGTTATTGTGGTTGCACGTATATTCAGGTATATTTAGCTCATTGAATATGCATTTCTAACATCAGTGCTTTCGGTATTGTGAGTTTAATAAGTAGTATCAAAATTAGATGATTGAGGTTGAACCAAAATCCTGTGTTACGGTAATACATACCTCAAAATAAAGAATTGTTGACATGAAATGATGCAGTTTTTGTTTACTCTGAAATTTTCGAGAAAATTTTGAGATATCATTTTCTCTCAATTTTATTGATCTTCATGTCTCTGACTTCATCCACATAGTAGGTGAGTCAAAACACTATCAATCAGTCATTTCATCATTTCAATATATATACATTCATCAGATATTATGAAAATCAATAATTTTGAATTATTTTGATATTTCAGAATGAATAATTGATTTTTTCAAATGATTTTTCATCAATTTTCATTAAGTCCTATTGTATTGATTATTCTTGCGGAAAGTTCTTCTGAAACAATCTTCATCAATTCCTTGAATAGGCATTACACTTTCTTTCAATTCGTGACAAAAATGTAAATGCTGCTCTGGTTATTGGAACAGTTCAATGATTTTGTTGAAGCGGAGGAACCAATCATGTATCGGAAAATATTGAAAAAAATTTTGAAAATCAAAAACTGTACTTACCATAACCTGAAGGATAACCAAAAGTTACTCCAACTAATACCACACACAAAAAGCACAGAAAATTCATGTTGATTTTTCTTCTTGAAAGTTCACAAAGTACTCTATGATGAAGAAGGCCCTGTTCGTATAGTTTTATATTGCGAAACAATCCCCCACTCTCTAGAGAGGGCGTTTTGCATTTTCAAGTATTTGAATTAAAAATTCCGCACGAGTGCTAACATCGTGTAAAATTTATATTTTACTCTTCGCCATTTTCAACACTATCTTCGGCAGGGTGTTCAGAAGACGCAGAGAACTATCCAGTGGCGTGGGACTGGGAGAAATTGGGTTGTAGATAATTCTGGTTTTATGAAAACAATTATAACAATAATTATTTCATTTTCTCAAATATGAATACACTGTCACAGAAATGCCTAGTTCTCTTATCACATATACTTTCATGGTGAGTTTGTGTGGTAGTTGCCAAATTTGATACATATGAAGCTTAATCGGTCCAACTTTTTTTCTCGTCTCGCTTTCATTCTATAGATGTTGGTTCTTTCTTCTAAATACTTGAAATTAACCACACAGACTATAAACTTTAATATTTTTCGATTAGACCAGGTCAACGTGAATTTTGAGGACATAATAACATTTTAACAATTTAGTTACATACTATTTTTCCAGATCTACGGATAGTCTATGATCTAATTCATATAACTGCTAAGACACACATTCATATGAAACTTTTTTTATAAAATTTGACAACTAAAAATCCCCTGCAGTTTGAGTCAACACTTTTGATATATCATGTGTGATAAGATAGATGTATAATTACACTTATAAGAATCACTCGAGTCGAAACAGTCGCTTCATCGGACCGGAACGTGTCATTGGCATTGCTTCAGGCTTTGCCAAATAAACATTGAACACCTGGATGGCAAGAAGTTTTAAAGACTTTTGGCAAAATCTTCCAGGATTGGCTTACTCCTAGGCGTTCAGTGACCCTTCAAAGCTTGAAACCAAACAGATGTTGGACTTTAGTAGGGATGAACTACAATGTCTAACAGACCTCCTTACAGGTCACTGTCGTCTGAATCATCATATGCAGAGAACCGGACTATCGGAAGACAGTGTGTGTCGCCTCAGTTTGGAATATGACGAAACAGCAGAGCAGCATATACTTTGTGCCTGCTCCGCCGTGGACCGAATCAGGTTGTCAGAGTTTCAATAGGTGTGAGCCACAATAAACCCTTGCGGGTTGAGGTGGAAAGTCAAATAAATCCACTCACTTCTGACGTAATCTAACCTAACCTACTGAAGTAGAGAAATGGAGGAGCCACATTTTTTAGCTACAATTATTGTCTGCACGCTCTAATGTAAGGAGTTCGGTTCACTGAGGTACACCATTGCAAGCAATATATACTCTCTTCAAGAAAGTGTTTTTGGTGTAATGTCATTTTTTGCAGCAGTGTTTTAACGTTGTTAATTTTCTTTTTCTTTTATTATTTGTTCAAAATGTTCTTTTCTGCATGTATTCAATTTCATACTTATATTCATTCTCTATCATAAGAGACTGGGGATATATTTGGAAATGTGCAGAAGCGAATTGTCTAAATACCAATTTCTACGTGTCTTCCTTGAACAAACTTCCGGTACATATTTTATAGGATGGAGAGAAAATGAAAGATTCTTGGTTTTTTTCTGTTCAATGTTTTCTAATTCTAGCATACATGAAGTTTCATCTTTTTATGAATTCAGCAAGTACCCTGAGTCACTCATTCACTGATGAGTCATCAGTGAGTGAGTAACTTGGTGAATTCAATAAGTCTTCAATAGACATTATGTTCTGAAAATTTTGAGTGTCTAGCGTCATCCAAACCGAAACTATGATATTTGAGAAAT
>WOGR01012703.1:0-10098 GCA_015342045.1 Leptinotarsa lineolata | reverse complement strand
GATTTAGTTTTTATTTCGAATTCGCGTTTTTCCACAAAGAGCAGACAGTTATAAATATAGAAAGAAGGTACTGTTAATATCTTCTTTGCTTGAATACAGGTCTACATGAATCAGTATGACGTAGATTGAAAAGCATACGAATTATTCTTTTCTGAGCAACAAAGACCCTGTTATTTGTTGCGTCTTCCCATAAGTCCACATTAAAAGATAGAACAGAATTCACAAGAGCATAGTAAACATCTAACAGTTGTTCTTCACTCAGTATTTTTTTAAGCTGCATTAAGGTATAGAAACTGCTATTGAGTCTTTTACTCACGTAGCCGACTTGAAATTGTCAATTCAATGAGTGGTCGATGTGAACTCCTAAAAACTTTGTAGATTCTGAAGGGTATATATTCGTGTCATTTATAATAACGTGTATGGGATGTTCCACAGAGAAAACTGTACCAAAACTGTTTTTTCTGCATTGACCATAAGTCTATTTCTTTGACACCACTTTGAGAAATTTTGACTCATCACATTCAATTTCTCTTGGAGTTCCAAAGGACTGTTGGCTTCTGTGGAAATAAAAGTATCATCGGCAAAAAAACTATAGGAGTAGTGCCGATATGTTGTGGTAGATCATTTATGTATAGTAGAAACATCAATGGTCCCAAGACTGAGCCTTGTGGAACTCCAACTTACAAGTCATGAGTATTCGAGTTTATATTATCTCATTTCACGTACATCTTTCGAAATTTCATGTAAAACATAGTCGAAGATAGAAATTTACCTCGAATTCCAACTGCACTTAGTTTCTTGGCCAGTATATTGAAGTTTATAGAATCAAAAGCCTTTGATGAATCGAAGAAGAGTGCGGCTACGAATTTTCCTTTGTCAATTCCTCTATAGATATTTTCCAAGAAAGTTATAGTCGCACTTTTCGTCGATCCACCGGGGCAAAATCCATTTTGACATTTGTTAATTACATTATGTTTCGTTAAGAAAGGAAGTAGTTGTTTATAGGTACATGTTTCAATTACTTGGCTCAACACACTAGGAATAGTTATTGATCGGTAGTTGTCAATCAACAAGGGATCATTTCTTTTCAAGAGAGGAACAATTTTTTCTATTTTCAAAATATCTGGGAAAATGTTGTCTTCCACAGATTTGTTGATATATGCAAGTGGTTCACATATATACTCAGAAATGGCTTCGATACTACCTGTTCAAGTTAGTTCACAGCTATGTAGAGACAGTAAACGAAATAGAAATTCACGAAATGGAAGCATCTATTCATAAGTAAATGATATTCAATAACATAATTTGGAATCGATTAATAAAGCTATTCACTAAATATATTCGCTTTCTCTAAATACTGATTATTCGCAGCGAATTCACCAATGTTTATAC
Organism: Leptinotarsa lineolata; assembly: GCA_015342045.1. NCBI lineage: Eukaryota > Metazoa > Arthropoda > Insecta > Coleoptera > Chrysomelidae > Leptinotarsa > Leptinotarsa lineolata. Next base: position 8,706 of record WOGR01012703.1, on the reverse strand, counting down.
AACCCCTATGGAAGACTGTTCGTACGCATTCACCATTTCGTACGAAAGTCGGATATAATTATAGCTAAACATATACTTAATTGTCTTGGACAGAGCCGTACCTGCCCCAATGTGAATAATACATTTTAAACAGTATTCATTTCAGAAGGAATTGAAAATTATTTCCATTCGTTTTAACAAAAGGAATGATTTACTTTTGATATATAAAATTTCAAAATTACGATATGTACTCATCCCAAAGAATTATATTTTATCAAATCACTGATTTCATCAGTAGAAGGCATTTTAAAAACTGGAACCTTACAGACCAATTGATTCTATTTTGAATATTTGATAATTCCTCAGTAGTTTATCTATTTTTGATACTAACGTTCGCGTAAAATTTCAACTCAATCGGTCGAGATAAACTATTCCATAATTCAGTTTCAAGATTTATCCCGCACATATCAACAGGTCGAGTTGAATAAAAGTTTGTGAAAGAATAACGATTACTAGTACGCCACGTAAAGCCGGTGACATAACTTTAATGTATGTACATTGATTTATAGGTAACTAAAAATAAAAATTGACCTATTCGAGAATTTTTTATTAAATGTAGATGATTTGAGAAATGATTAATTTGCTCCGATATTCAGTGGTTCATTGGATAATTATTTAATACTGGATTGGTTTCGTGACTTCAACCACCCTCCTAACAATGTCCTCGCATGTCAATATTGACTTCCGCACAGAGTATCTTCCAGTTTACTCTTGGAAAAATGTACAACTCGAGCTTAAGCACACCCCAAAATATCAGTAACTTCCTTTCACTTAATCGGTCTAGCAATTTCGCGTTCCGGATGTACGTTATGATAGTGCGTAAAGTCGTTAACCGGGCCGGTACGGTGGCAGAGCCAAGCGAGGACCTCTAGATTTATCGTTATGCCCGACGACGACGGCGATAGTTCGCCCACCGCCTGGCCCCCTTGCTTGGTCCTCGATCCTCTGGGGATACGTGAGTTAGCCTACGTGTGTGTACGCCTCGGCCGGTGGAGTCCCTCGGGACCAGTTTACCTGCCATGCGACTGATTAGGAAGCCACCAACGTCCGTCTGTCCGTCCGTAGCCCTAGGCCGTGCCTTTGATCACTGCCCTCGACAATGTTCAATCTCATTTGCAGTTCGCTTTGCGAACGTTGCAGGAATTTGGCCCACTGTCCAATCATATCAAATATTTAGAACGAACGTTCGAGGTAGAGAACGAAAATGAGCTTTGATTCCGGAAAAGAAATATAAGTTACAGTAAACAATAATTTAATTGGAAACTGGTTTATAATATAGATTATCATTACTGAATGAAACATTTTAGGCGTTTGAAAGCAGACATTCTTATAGTACATGGGCATACTTGAAAACTGGCTTTAATACAAATTATTTGAATGAACAATTCGTTCAGGCCAGTCTCAACTCACCTACACATTAGGTTTATGGACTGACACCTATCAAAAAATAACTATAGCATAACAATTTTTAATTGAAGGTGATTCATATACAAATTGAACTGAGAGCTAACGGAAACAATTTTCGTTGAATACTTTGAAACATCGGTAAACTGATCAACACTTCGCAGATCTATTATATTTGCGTCCATGAAATGCCGTAAACTGTCATTCGGTTTCTTCAGTATCAAGCGTCCTCATCTGCATAGGCGTGTGTTCTGGTTTTTGTGAAGGTGACTTTGTTTTGTATTCATTATATTTATTAACTTTAAAATATAAGATAGAGTTGGCCGATACTTGTTTTTCAAAATACATCAACTTCAAAATAGTTTTTGAGGTAAGTAAACAACTGACAAATAGCTGAATAATATGATTGAATTTTATTGTTTCATAGTATCAAGATGGATGTCGTAGCAGGTCCAAGTAATGTACAAAGAAAGCGGAAGTTTATGTCGTTAGAAGAAAAATAGATTGCCTGTAGAGTGTACGAAAATTTAAAAAATACACTCCGTACAGTCGAAGCTGTAGGCTAGTGTTCATTTTTAACGGGAATATCCGTGTCGACAATAGAACGCCTTGTACGTGAAAAAAAGGTGACTGGGATTGTGCAAGCTCCAAAAGTATATTGTTGTGGTAGAAAAAAAAATCGAATTGGATGAATACCAAAAAAAAATTGTACGCTATACCATTCATTCTTTCTTTTTTGAGAATGAAGCGCCAACCCTCGAATCCATTAGAACAAAGGTAATATGGAATGATCTCATTCCAAAAAAGAGCAAAAAAAAAGTTGCGGAGAAGAATATTCGAAATTTATACTTGCCAAACGATTACGTGAATCTGTTTTGATGAAAGGAGAAGATATAGTCTCATAACTACGGAGATATCTTCGCTCTACTAGCGAAATGCGTTCTGCCCACAAAAAGATTAATTATCTGGACGAAACGTAGGTGAATGTTGGTCACACATTATCTAAGATCTGGCAAGATACTAGTAACTAGTAACTAGTTATCATCAAGCATTTGTGGACGGTTTGTCAAAAGGGTTACGCGGACCAACGGGTAAAGGTCAACGACTAATTGTGGCCCATATAGGTAGCGAAAGTGGCTTTTTAGACGATAGTGCACTAATTTTTTCATCAAAAAAAAAGAAACGATGGATTATCACAAAGACATGGACGCCCAATGCTTTGAGGGATGGTTTGAATCCCTTCTTCCATGAGTCGAACCAAATTCGGTGATAGTAATGCAGACATGCAGAGTTGTTTAGGACAAAAAGATATTCCATTTTCCGAGGACATGGTTAAGGCTGAGTTTATGAGTGTCATTACACAGCATCGTGACAGATATCGCCAGCATGTAGTGGATACAATAGCTCGTGCTGAAGGCATTACCATTTTCTGACTTTCTCCTTACCATTGCGAGGTAAACCCGATAGAATTATTCTGGGCTCAAATTGATGTTTACGTAGCTTGTGAAAACGTGACATCATGAGTTTGAAAATATCAGGAAATGAACCTTCCAAGAAAAACAAATTTGTCAAGGCTGTAAAAGGCTTTATCAGTATATCCATTGTGTTTTTCATTATTTTGCTTTTGAGATCAAACACGACACAACATTTATTTTGCTTCAGATATATTATGGCATTCATAACCTCCATTCGAGTGGCAGGGGCAAAAAAGAAATATTTTCAAATTTTCTTAGAATATTATTCAAGTAATCAGTGGCATGATTATTCAGAGATGATGAACCCTTCAATATGTTCTCTGAACAATCAGTAAAAGACACGCTAAACTCATTAGAAGATAGTGAATTGCATATTTTTTCATTCATCTTTTTATTTCATTCGGAGTTATTGAAAAATTGATTGCAATCGTATATTTCATCAGGAGGTAGACATTTGGCTCATTTACTTCAAGGTTGTCCATGTATAGTTTTCAAAAGTGATTTTTTTCTCGAAAACAAACCCGATGTGGAACACAAGCTACGAAAAAGTTGTATTTTAAGTTGCCTAATCTGACAAAAAGTAAAACCACAAAGAAGTCAGCGGTGTTCTTTTTTTTCTCAATATTGTTGGCTGTGATGCCCACTGACACGCCACTGGACCCAATAATTTCAATCTGCAGCATTCCATTATCATATGATTTGTGTTCATTACCAAGTTCAAAACTGTTAAGGTCATGATTTAGAAGCCCAGGAATGGAGTTGGGTGCTGTAATCAATGATTTAGGACAGTGATTCTCAAAGTGGTCCAGGTGGACCCCCAGGGGATAATTTCTGCTTTTCTTGGAAAATTGGAATTTATGAAGCAAAACATTAGTTGGCACGAATTCTCTCAATTTCCAAACTTCTCGCAGGTAGAATGTATTGATGAGGATATCCATACCTACAGTCAACATTCAAGTGCCCTGCATGATGACTTCAAAACCAGGTTTGAAGATATGCTGACGATGGATATACCACCATGGATCATAAATCCATTTGAATTTGATGAAACGGAAGTGGCCAATGTTGTATTACAAGAGGAGCTGCTCGAGCTAAGCACCAATGAGGAGCTGAAGGTGAAATTTAGAAAAGGCTACCAAACATTTTGGCTGCAAGCAAAAATACCCGAAAAATATCCTGGACTGTGGGAAATCGCCTGGACTGTGGGAAATCGCAACGAAATTTTTAATAGCTTTTCCCTCGTCATACCTTGTCGAAAAGAGTTTAAGTGCCGTTACAAACCTCTTAACAAAAAAAGGAGCAAATTAAACATCACAGAGCGTGGGGATTTGCGATTATTGCTCACAAAAATAAAGCCGAACATGGATCGTTTGCTGACACTTCATCAAATACATCCTTCCCATTAATTAAAATTATGACCTGTAATGTAATTCTATTCTTTTAATAAGCAAAGTGTTATAAAATGTACCATTTTTCGTTTTTATTTTACCTATGGGAATATAGGGACAGAACTCAGAAGCGACACAATTTTCATTTTTTAGCGACTTCAAGAATGTGGTAGAAATGTAGCAGCAGGGGGGTCCACCGAAACCAGTAAAATTTTGAAAGTGGTCCACGAGAAAAATAAGTTTGGGAACTACTGATTTAAACCTACACCAATAGGAAAAAGCCCTCTAGAACATTTGTATATTGACACTTTCGAATACGCTGGACAATATTTTGTAACTATAATTGATAGTTTTTCAAAATTGGGACAAGCCTATCCTGTTAAGTCGCTGACCGCCATAGAAACTACTAATAGGCTTATCCAGTATATAAGTCATGGAATTTCCAATAAAATAACATGCGATAACGGACTAGAATTTAAAAACCATGTTATCCAAGATTTTTGCTTATTGCACCAAATCAATATTCACTATACAACAACCTATAATCCAAATAGTAACAGTCCCATCGAAAGATTCCATTCAAGTCTGATAGAACACCTAAGAACGCTTCTCGAAGAAAAACCCAAATTACCAATAAATCATTCAATTAATTCTGCTCTTTTATCATATAATAATAGTATTCATACGGCTACCGGATACACTCTTATTCAAATTCTACGCGGACGGTTGGATTACAAAAACCCATTCGAAATGGACGAAAATGAAAGAATCACACAGTATATACAAGAACACTCAAAAAACTCGGAAATTCTATCAGATCTAATCCATAATAAATTAACGAGAAAACAGCAACAAAACCTTGAGAGTTAACCGACATAGACAACGAGAAATAAATATTGACAATAATAAACCTACTTTCAAAAGAAAATCTCCAGAGAAAATTCAGAATAAAGCCGTTCAACCTCATAAAAAACTTGAAAACTCAGAATTCATCTCAGATAATAAAATAAAAACTAATGACAAAACATATCATTTACTATCTTTAAAACCACGTTTTGTTACAGACAAGACAAGAGAAAAAAATGAACATCCTGATGATGACTCTCCTCTCTCTACCTGGGCTACTTACCTTAAAAATAAAAGAAATAAAGGACCCAATACTCCCTGTTCAGTTGGGACACGCTAAAGTAATAACTTATAATAATAATAATAATAATTTATTTGCCATCAACGATATATAAAAATTACAATTACAATTATTCAATCTAATTCAGCAAATAGATCGGTTTATTGCTCATAAAAGGTATGACCTTGTGCATGAAATATAATATATGATGACACATACCTGCGGCATGATTTCACCAATCATGACAATGGCCAGCGTGGAGAAAATGACGGCAATGAGACCGGAAGTGAGGTCGTCCAACAAGATGGTGAAGATGGAGTTAACAAAGACATTTCCGAGCAGAATCGAGCACAGCAGGTAGTTACCATGAGCTCGTACTGGTTGGATCACTTGGGCGTATTTTCTTTCCTTCGACGAACCTGAAAAGAGGAAGAGAATTGAAAAATTATGTGGAGACACATGAACAGAAACTGTGGCGAAACTAAAACAAAAACTGTGGTGGAACAGAAACTGTTATAAAACAAAAACTAAAGCCGTGGTGAAAAGAAAACGGAAAATAAGCTGTCTGTTCACAAAACAATGTGAATTTTCCTCAAAACATATTTATTCATTCACCAATTTCTATTTTGTCCTCGTCAAATTAGTCCCCCTCAGATATACCACACTTTTGCCAGCGTTTTTTCCAATCCTCGAAGTAGTTCTGATATACACTTTTTGGTACGTCCTTGAGCTCTCTCAGCGATTTGGTTTTTATCTCCCCAATCGTCGCAAAACACCGTGCTTTCATGGGCCTCTTCAATCTTGGTAACAGGAAAAGTCACAGAGGGGCTATTAGGGGAGTATTAATGAGTTTTAATATGGATTTTCATCAAGTATCGGCCAGTTCTATTCAATTAACAGGAAAAGTCACAGAGGTACAAATCTGGTGAATACGGTGGCTGAGGCATGTTACCCTGTTGTTTTTGGCCAAAAAATCTCAAACAAGCAATGACAAGTGAGCAGGTGGATTATTTTCCCACAATACTGGACGTTTTCTACGTATTGCTAGCCGCAAGCGGCCATAACAAGATAATATGTACTCCTTATTGACCGTACGACCATGTGGCAAGAACTCATGATGCACTACGCCACGGTAATCGAAGAAAAAAGTGAGCAGAATCTTGAGTTTTGATCAAACTTTGCGTGCTATTTTTGGTCTTGGCTCCATGGGACGATTGGACTTTACTTTCGATGTCATAACCATGGACCCACGATTCGGAACCAGTTATGACCCTTTTAAGAAAATCTGGCCTGCCGTTGACGTCACTCAACAATTTCTGAGTCTCTGCCACATGGTTCATGCCCAAAGCTTATGAAAATATTGCAAGGCATGAGCCAACCGATATCCCAACATCTTCATCAACTTCTCTAATAGAGATTCGACGATTCTCTATTACAATTTTCTTCACTTTCTCAACATTTTCATCGGTTGTTGATGTGCTGGAGAGTCCAGGGCGAACGTCATCATTCACACTTTCTCGACGTTCTGTGAAAAGCTTGTACCACTTCTAAACGTTTTATCGACTCGAAGTACAATCACTGTATGCCACTGTCAACATTTCAAGTGTTTTGAGCACTTATTTCAATTTTTGGAAATAAGTGCCAATTCTTTGGTGCATTTATTCTACGCCAGAGATTTCAGTTTCACATTTTTTTTTATAACTGAAGTACGTGGGCATACCTGAAGACTAGCTTTAAATCAAATTATCTAAATGAATAATTCGTTCAGGCCAGTCTCAACTCCCCACACTGTAGTTTAATTGACTGACACCTATCAGAAAGAACTACTCCCCTGGCTAATACCACGAAGGGCGTTGAATTATATCCGACAGGTGTCGGTGCAGAATTCTTAACAGAAGTAATTCCTGCATATGTTGTTGGCGATATAACTGCCGGAATCGATTTTAAATTATTGGAACACACTTCCAGACCGGTTTCGGGCTATTTGGCCACTCATCAATGCAAGATAGTGTTAATCATCAACCTAAAGTCGATGATTTCCGATATTTAAAAATCGAATTTCCTTCAGAGTATCATTCCTCGAATTAGGCTGAAGCGAACGACAAACAACATATTTGTCATCGCCCTCTCTGCCTATCGAGGTACTAACCAACTGCATATCGACATGGCCCAAATCCTCGTATAAGGACAAGAAACGTTTATTCCTATAGTACGAAGACTGGTATTAGCCAGGGGCGTAGTTGTTTTCTTCAGTTCTTTAACCTACTGTGTAGGTAAGGGAGCGACTGGCCTAAACGAATTGCTTCTTTATATAATTTGAACTGTAATAAGAGCAAAAATGATTTAATGATCAGACAATGTGACAACACAGAAACTGATAAAGATTGATAAACAATATGAGTTGGACGTACATTAAAAAATTGGCAAGCAAATTTAATTCATAGTTTTTGGGACTGAATTCCACTGAAAATTGTCGAGACATTGATGTAACCCGTGACAAAAGTTCACAGAATCTGACAGAGATCGACATTGAACTAGAATAACATTAATTCACAGCAAATTTACGACTGTAATGCCGAAGGCAGTTCATTGTTAATTTTTGGTCCATAAATGCGAAAATGATAATAAAAATTTCCTAACACGTAAGATTTTTGAGTTATATTTTTTTTTTCACAAAAATTTAATGAACACGAAATTCCAAGTCTCCAATATACAATGCTATCTCACTTTACAATAAATTGCCTATTTCAATCAAGGAGTCCAAATCATATAAAATCTTCAAGAATAATACGAAAATATTCTTAATAAAAAATGTTTCTATAGTTTAAAAGACTATTGGGGAGATAATTCCAGAGAATAATTCCCAATGTAATATAATATATGTATTTATTTTTAAATTGGAGGGGTTATATTTTATTAGGAGTGATTAATTTTTTTGGAAAAAAAGTTTTTGGCTTTCTACTACTCCATCTTGATACAAAAAATGTGGGAATCTTCCAAAGAAAAGAAGGAAGCAATCATTTAAAAAAAAATTAAGTAACACTAAACATAGATGTGTAGATCATTTAAAGAGGTAACTTTCAGACACAAAATGGAATAAAAAGGCCTTCTGAAACAGCTACTTTCATATAAACATTGAATTACACGAAAGAAAAAAAATTCTTTCGAAACAAATACTTTTATATGAACACTGATATTTGTGTATATCAGGTGCCGTGATTTATGTTTTTATATTTATATTCTATTTCTTTTCTATTCTATTAATTTTCCATTC
>WOGR01012702.1:0-10098 GCA_015342045.1 Leptinotarsa lineolata | reverse complement strand
GTAATCGCACGTTAAAAGGTAAGGCCTCGTTAATCCATTGCTCGCACAAGTTTCGACTTCTGAGGGTTGACGTTCGTCAGCTGGTTAACGGAACGAACAATTTCAAAAAATTTCAATTTCAATAAGAATGAAAAGAAATACGTTTTTTCGATTACTAACATATTAACGTCCATACATTGAAAATCCGAATCAGTTTAATAATGAAATGAAAAAACTAGATGAACTTTGCAACAACAAAGACGAATTTATGGAGGTGTATTTATTTCTTTTTCTAGTAAGATACCAATGCAGGTATTTTCTGGGCAAGATATGACATTGAAGTCTCATATTCATATGAATATGTTGAACTTGTTTTCTCATTTACATAGCTCATATGATGTTCCTAGAAGCGATTACTGAATGCTTTGCTAGTTTGACCAATATTTAGCTTAGGACAGGTTCTACACTTTAATTTATATACCCCTGATTTCTCGAATTTGAATTGTTTTGCCTTTATTAATTTCGACTAACTTTCCCAACGTATTACCTGTTCTATATGCAATTTTACTATCTTGTTTATTCAAAAATGAAGCCACTTTTTCTATTGTTCGTCCAAAATATGTTGAAGTGGCTTCATTTTTGAAAAAACAAGATATTAAAATTGCATATAGTACAGGTACTACGTTGGGAAAGTTAGTTAAAAATAATAAAGAAAAAACATCCAAATTCAAGAAATCAGGAGTATATAATTTGAATTGTTGAACTTGTCCTAATGTATACACTGGTCAAACTGGCAGAATATTTAGGAATCGCATCCAGGAACATCATATGAGCTATGTAAATGAGAGAACAAGTTCAAACATAGTTTTTAGTTTCAACAAGTATTTTTGATTAAATACCCAAACGCCAGCCCTTTAGTTTACAATATAAAATAGTGTGAACCCGGTAAAATATTAAAAACTGACCTAAAACAGCTGTAGCAAATCATAACGAAATCACAAAACTTTATTAGAACACTTTGTTATTGTTTTGCAAATTTGGGCAATGGTCACATGGTGGAAGTATATTTTTCGATATATAGTTCATTTGAAACAAAAAGTTGACATGTTTAAAGATTGATCTTGATTAACGATGCAAATTTGTCAAGGTATAATACTTACTATCGACATGTGCAGCTAAATGAACAGACTTAAACAGATATACTCGTGTATTTATTAGCATAGCAACTTTTCAGGATGTACCAGTATAATGAGTTTGCTCTTTATACACTAGTATAGTTTTTCTGATAACTTAAAGTTGAAAAATCCTAGCAGTATTCGGATACTGTTTTCAAGTACTTTCAGAATATTTTTATGGATGGATGAAATGATGCAATCTTGAATTTTTGGTCGAGTTCAATTTAAAAACTCTTAAACATGAGTTAAATGACATACTAGTTTGTGAACTTTTTCAAAAAAAAAAACTAAATTATGTATAGCCATGATATGTGGAGCTATGCAATTCGTCAGAAAGATATAAACAATTAAAATAGAATATATATTTAGACAATATGTGCTCCCAAAAATAAATACAAATTTACCTGCAAAAGAAGGCGTTCATCAGCCCATACTGCAGCTTTGCTCCAATCTATTACTTGTGAGAAAGGTAAAGCCCAACTATTCGACAAGAGGACTGGTATACATCCAGCTTGTAGAGCCTCTAGAAATCGGAATGAACCTAATCTTCTACCACGTGGTACTAAACAAAACGTAGAATTCTGTAGTAGTGTCTCATAATCATACCTACAAAGGAAAATATACTTATTTTTGATTCATCTCCTCCTTTTCTTTCTTCTCACTTGTCATATTCCTTATTATCCTCATCACATCTCTCGTCTTTCATATCTTTCCAGCTTTTTCCATGTCGACATGTGGTAACCATGATAATATCTTTTCTATTGTGAAGGTGATATAGAGAGTTCCTAGTATCAGAGCCAATACCATGAACATATCTCTTGCCTTTGAAAGCCAATAGATAGGTCTTTTCTAAAGGAAAATTATTAGCAGAAGCAGCCCCGGGTTCACCACCTTTTGCAGGGTGTACTTTATGGAATAATGGAATACTAATATCAAATCCAGCACGGACATGGTTTTCTGACATACTTGCTTTGGCTAAAATCGCCTTACCGTAATCAAAATCCAAGTCATTTTCAGTGTAGTTGGGCCAAGTACCAGAATACAAGTTGAATATGACATGATTGAGGCCATTGTTCCAATGAGGTAAGCGTTGTAATTTACTTTGCATGTTCCGAACATAGTCATTACTCAATCGGTCTCTATCCAATGTGTCTATACTTAGTACAAATATGCAAGCTTCTCTAGGATCGGCAGTATAATATCTAGATTCTAGCAGGACATTGAGCAGTTTTAGGTAGGACGGACTAGGCACACTGCTGTCCTCCTGAGGATAAACATACACTCTGAAATCTCTTTCACATTTACTGAAATCAAAACAAGTCTCCATTCGACAGGCCTCCTTATTTTCTAACAAAGTTCTTTCTTTTCCCCTAACTAAATAGCCAGTGTCTATTACATTCATACTGACATAGTCAGACAGTCCATCTATATCAATAATTATTTCTTCATGATGCCGCAAGTGGTATCCTCCGAAATACCAGAAAGTGAGGAATGCAACTACAAAGACCAGCAAGTAGCGCCTTTTAGCTTGCATAGCTTTTTTGATCTTGCTACTCACATTGAAGTTTTGTTATTCTATTCAGTATCATTTCATTATTGATGAAAGGTTATGATCATCTTTTGATAAAATTATATTACATCACAGTTTTACATGCTGAAGATATTGTCAATAATTCTGTGCTTTGTATTAGGTGAGTAACTTTCGAGAGCTGTACTTCCCAATTACAAGTGTATCTTCATTTTCATTAGTTTACGAGAGAATCCAACCTCCAACCGCAATATTTCTGAAACATAAAAACACAAACTTCTAAATTTGAAATTTGACATTTGAAATTCGAACCCTCAAATTTCAAAGGTAATAATAATAGTATGTGAAAAGAGTAATGCGTCTTCAATCAGGCGAGTTCTTTAATTCATCGGTGGAATTTTTCCGTTGAATTCGAGAACTCGCTTACAAATACATATTTGGTAATGTCAGACTAAATCCTTAGACAATGGTCAGGCTGCGTCCAGGACAAAAATAGCGAAAAACACTACGTTTTTTGTCTCAACTCATGTGAGAGAGAATAATTTTTTGTTGACTGTGATTTCATCATAGTATTTCCTAAAGAAATGCCAGCTTTCAAATTTTATTGCGAAGGGAAGTATATGGACAAAATAAACATTGTCAACTATTAGATTATACAGCTTCATCATTCAGCGAAGAAAAAGAACGCTTAAATTTCATTCAACAGCTGGATTCAGCAATTACCGTCTATCACATTCAACGGTAAAGGCTCGTTCATGCTGATTCGAATATTAGCATTTTTTGCGAATCGAAAAATCTCACATATCCATGCAAATGTTATCAACTGTCATTTTCTTTCAATACTAAAAAGCACAACTCAAAAACTGGTTTTCATTTCACATTGGATTATAGGCAAGTCTGAAAAAACATGAAAAATTATTTAGCATGTCTACCTTACAGCCAGCCTTTCTCCGGAACTTATTATAGGTTCAGTAATATTAAACGACTGTACCTTCCATTTTAGGCCCCATCATCAACAACGATTCGTCAAATCGATAGGAAGTTACGCAAAACTAGTTCAAATTAAACCTAAAATGGAATTGCCCAGTCTACAAACATAAACTTATGAACAAAAATTGAAAAAAAGTTTTTGGAAAAATAGCGTTCTGCTACATTTCGCCACGTTACATAAAGACCACTCATTATTATTATTATTTTTTAATTATATTTTTTGGTATCATATATCCTCATCTACCTTACAATGTATTTGGAAAAGTTGAAATAAAATATAGCAGCCATCCATATCTAAAGCCAATGACTCAATAAAGTTCAAATATTTCAACTTTTTTACCATTTTATTCACATACACAAAAGGTGTCTTTCGAATCCAAAGTTTCATACAGATTTTCACTTAACATGTGTGACGTATTTCTCCATCACTAGTTTGGTGTCCCGGTCCTGGAAGAGTAGACACGGTATTAGTATAGGTATTTGTTCTGAAATGACCCTAAAATCGATCATTCCTTGCTATTTAACATTTTTGTTAATGTTCATCAGAATTTGAAAAAATAACCGTTGCATTTGTTACACGGTATTTATCCCATTTCTGTAATGGACTGCTACAAGGGGCGCATGTCTTGGTGCGCAGTTTTTTGCAAAACATAACGCGCATGGTTCCATTAAAAAGCTAGTCGTTCCATTGGATAACGTTTCCAATAATATGGAACACTCAACGCGCATTTTGACAGCGCAAGTTGGCTGACAATTCCATACTAGGGCGAATCTATTTCTCGTTCAAAATAATTGTTGAATTCTGATAATCTCGTAAAATAATATGGTTTTTATGTGCGTCACTTAACTATTACATTTGCACTGTGATTTTAAATTCCCATTAACCAGTGTCTCAATTTCTTCAACCCGTTAAATTAATAAAAATGTTTTCCGGGCTCACTAATCAGGTCTCATCATGGATGGGAAGTGTTAAAGGAGAGCAAGAAGAAAAAGTTCCGACTCCAACAGAGGATAGTGCTGTCCTCGTGAGCCCTGACAAGAAGGAAGCAAGGTATGTTCTAGGGTTGACCTATTTTTTATTGATTATTAACTTCTCTATATGGATCATCCCCTATCCATTCCACCATTATTTAGATCGTTGTTCAAAGGATTTGAATTTATCCCTTTAACTTTACTCATACATTTATCAGGCATATAAAATGATGTGCTAAGAATTTTAGCAAAAATGGCTCATTACTTTTTTATCACTGCAAAATTGTGTATTAGATTTGATTTCACCACTGTATCTTTTGATCTGTAAGGTTTCCATGAATGGAAAAAATTCTGTGTTTTACTGAAAGACACTCAGTTTGAGATATTTTGTGAGTTACAGAGAGGCTCAAAGGGGCTCTGGCATATAGGTTCATCAATAATTAATGTTTGTATCTCATGTATTTCTAAAAATATTAGGTGCAGATAATCTGAATTTATAAAATCATAATCATGATTTTTTTTGCATATATTCAATGTTATTTACATGAATGTGGTTAGTAAGAAGAAAGAAAAGAAGACCAAATCACTGTTACATATTTTAGGCATTTCTTTTTGAGGTAGCAAGAAGTTTTATGCCAATTTAATAATAAAGCCTAACATTTGCCATGCCTTCAATGATAATAACGATGATTATGAAAGGGAATCTTCCTATAAAAAATCACTTGCAAGATCTATAACTCTACTTATTGGTTCCCATCTTTGTGGTGTATTAACTTTTGATTTCTGTAGAATGATAAAATTACACTTTAGGTTCAATAAAAGTTTTTCTGCAGTGAAATTCCTCATGATCTGATTCAATAATCCTGTACAACTCTTATCAAATAAATATATTTTGGTTTTTAAAAGTTCAGAAAATTAACAGAACACTTTTTGATCCATGAAAAAGGAAGATACAATCATGATTTAGGATCACACAAGGTTACAAAATTGATTTCGCCCACTCTTGCGGAAATTCAATATGAAATGTTCACATTTCTTTTTTATTTTATATTGCAACTTTAGTTTTTAAGTATAGAATTATAATTGACATTTCATTCATTTAGTGTTCTTCTATGTTAAATTCTCTGAAATTTCTGTATAGAACACGAAATTGTTAATGAATAAATAAAATAAAAATGAAGTTTTCCTTCTGTGAAAAGAATTTGCTTATTGTATACATAGTTGACATACACTTTCCACCATAAAGAGTTTGAGAGCTAAAACTTTGGGTTTGACAGACACGCATTTTTAATTGTATATAAAGGTCATAGTATTACAGTTGATATCATATTTTCTACCAATTATATTGTGTAATTCATTACCATTATCATTTATTAGTCCAACAAAAGCAACTGGGGGAGGAAAGCTAGAAATGTTTTCCAATGTGAAAAATCAGATTGAAGGAATTGGGGGTTGGTTGGGATCAAGTATTCCAAAACTAAGAAAGGGGGAAGAAGTTATAACTGACGGGCAGGAGCCGGTCACCACTGACACTGCAGAACCTGAACCTTCCCAAGCAGCCCCACCAAAAGATGATGATGACAATTCAAGGTGAGACAAAAGATATTTTGGTTATTTTGATGATGCAATTATTGTTGAGTATTGTCGAAAATCTGATGAGTTTTAAGCTCAATTTAATATTAATGAATCATTAAGTGTTAATTTTTGTTGTCTCTATAGATTTGCTATATTTTTTATTTGGGAGCTTTACTTTAATTTTGGAATTTTAATATTGAATAGGTTGTTGTAGACATGATATGTAGGTATAACGAGCCACTCCAAAAAATCATTCATAATTGCTTGTATCCAGTTAATAAATGATATTTTTTTTCAATAGTTTTGTCAATTTTAAGTGTGTTATTTTACTTAATATGGACATATTGGTATTGAATAGGTAGTTGTAGACCGATAATTTTTATCAAATTTTATTTCTCAAAATTTGGTTATTACCCAAAATAAGCCCTTTTTTTCAATCACCAGAACTGTAATACACTTTTTGACGCTCGTTTCACCAACCAAGTTGGCATCTTCAGGACATGAAGAACACTGAAGACGCGAACTTGGTTTATTTGATCATTATGACAAATTTTTGTCTCCATTGCTATTCAACAGATCATTGAATATAATTGAATCAAAAGAGACTACTGATAAATATAACAATTATGAATATTTATAATGGAGTCTATGAAATCAGAGTAGTTCTTTCATGGATTTTGACGTAATATAGAAGATATAGTCAAATGACCACAAAACATTGGTTGCATCATCAATTGAAATGTTTCAGAAGTGCAGGGAAAGAAAGTGAACTTTGTTCTATACTTGGTTATTTGTGACTCATTTTGCATTTCTTACCATTTTTACATCTTCAAAATGTTTATTATCGAATACAATATAACATATATCATGAAGTTAATTAGCCAAAAAAAAACCTGTGATGCTTCTGATTGTGTAAAAGAAAATTTAGATTCGAAAAATCTGCATTAAGTGCAGAAAATTTTTTGGAAACCACATGTCATAGAAGCTGTGAAGCAAAAGAAATTCTGTGGGATAAAAAATCCAGAAGGCTGATTTGTAGTTAGGTTTTCTAGTCTTCTATTAGGTAGGTTGTTTGGAAAAACATTTCAATTTATAATTTATATTTCCAACTAGATTTCTGATCTGGCTTCAAACAAAATTTGTCTGCTAGATCTTATTTGAGTAGCACAATATTGTGAGAATTTCACATAAAACCGCGACATGTGTTTCACTATACAAATGCTTCTTCAGAAGTCCTATATACTAGTAGGAGCTGACCACCCACGGGTTGACGTGGTTGGTCAGCTCTACTCAGTCGACCGCTGTGCAAACCGATGGTTCGAACCGCAAGGCGGGACATTCGATTTTCACTTTCTATCCTCCAACCCGTTTTAGGAATCACACGTTAAAAGGTAAGACCTCGTTAGTCTTTAGCTCGCACAAGTTTCGACTTTTGAGAGTTGTTCGTAGGGGAGCGACAGCTGGGTAACAGAAAGACAGATTTATTAACAGCAGTTTTGTTAGTATTGAACATACCTGCAGAAACTATCGTTTAGTGGAACTCTTGTGGTTTTGTAAACTTGTTAGTGAAGTTCTCACAATATTGTGTTACTTAAACACATTATCATTATCATCACATATGCTCGATTATAGGTAAATTTTTCAATTTTATTTCGCAAGAAGACTCATTGAAAAATAAATCCTTAGACTGGGTGATCTCACTTTCCCTGAACATTCCTGTACAACATCAAAACTTAATGTAGAAATTATAGTGCTACTGGAGGGGCTGATTCAGGACCTCAATCTGCAGCAGAATCTCCTACTGAAGATAAAGACGGTCAATTTTCTAATGGTATGTACTATAGATGCCGTGTATTCGATAATGTGTTTCAATACTATCACAACTTCTGTTGTCTCAATAAGAATTGTATTGATTTTTGTAATGTTTGATGTCAGTGGGCTTAAATAGTATGTTTTAAATAAGTCAGTATTCAAGACAAATTGTTCATTTATGAACAGTTATGTACCTATTGTCTTTTTGGACAGTCAAAGTATTAAATCCTAATTATGCATGCAAAATGTATGTAGATTTCAAGCGATTACAGTCACAAAATCGCTGTACTGAAAGCGTTCAACAGCCTTATGACCTATTAAAATCTACAAATCATTTAAATACAAAGTTAAGGATTACTAAATATCATTATTGAAACAGACTTTTTATAAAATCATTCGAAGGAGCAAATCAGAAAAGCAGTAAAAATTGTTGAACACTCCTCTCAATATTTGTTTTTTTTGTCACTTGGAACTGAAATTCATCTGTGAATCGAAGACATATCAAATATACAAAATGTACCAATATGAGACCACAGAAAACTGAACTTTACAAAAAAAATCATTAATTGCCAACCTTGAACTGCAGTTACTGGCACATTTTGATGTGACTTTCAAAATAACTTGATGTAAATCTAGAGGTCTCTGTATAATATTTTCAAAAAATATAAGAAAAAAATTAAGATTTTCAGGATGTACTTACAACAAAGCCAGATCGTGGGACCTCGCTCATTCTGGATGTGAATTTGAAAGAAAATGAAATTATCCAACACATCCGAAGATTTTATTCTATTTTCAAAAGTGACCAATGACAATCCTAACCTAGTTTTCAAACTTAGAGAGCTGTCTTAATTGTTCAAAAGGGGATCAAGAAACTGAGTTGCATGTGAAATGTGGCAATTGTACAGTATAAGTGTACCTTGATCGTGGAATGTAAATTATTTTCAGTGTAACAATTTGTATTTTCGAAAATCTATATTGTATGAAGACCTATTTTCTACTTCCACTATGGCATATCATCTATGTTGTAGAAAGTTATTTATGCAAGTCGATATTTGGTTAATGGGTGTATAATATATTTACGAAAATTAGCTACTTTATTATTGTTTTCAGTACAAACTAAGGCTTTAGCTGGAGCTAAGTCCTTTGGTAGTTTTCTGTATTCAGCAGTAAATAAAGCTGGAAAAACTGTAAGTGAAGCCAGTGCTAAAATAAAAGAAACCGTTGAGAAAAATGTGAGTATTACTATTTACATAATTTAAATAATCTTTTTTCAATATAAATATTTTGGAAAAACAAGTTGTTAAAAAAATTCATATTTACTCTGTATGATGCATTCAGCAAATATTGGAAATACTTGATTAAATACTATATACACAGTTTGTGCAAACTCTTTCATCATAAAATTCACTTTCAGAGATTAGACATTCAACTGTTTTCACATTCATTCAAATCCTTCTTCAAATAGCTATCATATTATATTAATATTCTCAAGTGATTCTTGATTTATGATAGTCTATTCCATGAAATACCTGGCAGTATTCCAATAATATAGTTACACAATAACTGCTTTCAATATGCTCTCATTCAGCCAGAGTGATGAGTCATGTTAATATTGAAAAGCTGTACATTATTGACAATATCCACCATCACAAGAGCAATGTTGAATTTTATAATTCATCAGCTCTGAAGTATAGAAGTAAAGAGTATCTCATTATATTTCCCTGATTTTAATATATGTTACAGATTGTAAACGTAGTAGTTCAAGATTTTTTTTCATTTTACTCAGTTCCTTTTCAAAATATATTCTTCAAGTATGTCAATATACTTAATAGAAACCCCACAATCAAAGTATTTCTGGTAACTACTAAACTCTACTGTCTCTATTTTTCTGAATAACTGCAAGAAAGTCGCATATTAGTCCATTAAGGTTATACATTTTCAAAATGGCCTCTTTCTTGATCACGGCAAAATTCAACTTTTTCAATTGTTGCGCGCATCACATTGATTAGCTGTTCCTCAGTGATGTTCTGGAATGCCACCCTTACTTTATGCTCTAGTTCTTCACGA
>WOGR01012701.1:0-10099 GCA_015342045.1 Leptinotarsa lineolata | reverse complement strand
CACAGCATCAATGGTTTTCTGAAAAACAACTGATTTTGGACGACCTTCACAAAATTCGTCTTGAAGTGAACTACGACCACGATTGAATTCACCATACCATCGATAAACACAGAGCCTTGATGCAGCTTCATCGCCAAAAATTGAATTAAGTTCATCCATGCACTGTTGCTGAGTTAATCCACGTCGAAAGTTGTAAGAAATAATCGCACGGAAATGTTCACGATTCAATTCCATTTTTGGGCCGAGATCCATCTTTTAAGTTACTGTAAACAACACAAATAGCGGTCGTACGTCAAAACGTTCTGAGTACGTATAACCTCAAAAATATCCAATTTTACGATAGAACTGTCAGTTGCCAGATTGCAACACTAGGGTTGCCAAATCCCGAAACATAAATGGCAACCATACTCATAGAATACTCAACAGGAAACTGTGTCCATAATGTTTTAAATTTTGAAATAAATCACTGATTCAACATCAAAATACGAAATTTGCCACTAATTGAAATCGTTTCTATTTTAGAATTGATTTGGAAGGATAAATCGATTGATTTGTTGATAAATGAGTAATTTCTATTAGGAAATAAGTGATCTCCCTTGTACGATCGAAAAACCGTTAAATTTCTACAGAAAGCAAATAATTATCGAGTACATTCCTTCAATTTTTAGTGAATGTATGAAGCGAACGAATGAAATCAACCACAAAGGCACTTACGATCTTAAGCAGACGTAAATTTACAGTTCATCAAACGCCAATCCTCGTCACATCATTTCAAAATCTCCATATTCTTACGGGATTTACTCAACACCCATCGATTCTGTACTCGGTTCTTCTATTCACGGTTCCTGTCTACGCAGGCATCGATGCAGAATAAAGTTCATCCTCTCTCGCAAAGACGTGACAAAACTACTTCCTACAATGAAGGATTCAAGCGTCCATACAAAAAATACAGAATGAAAACATTCCTGATCGGCGATTGGATTTTAGTTCGGGTGCAACTTTACATTTGTGATTTCAACAATTGATGAGGCAATAGAATAATTATAAATAATTATAAAAAAACTTTATAACAAGCTTTTATTTGAGTGCCCTGAAATGATCAAAATAAAATTTTAAATCACATTAACCACATTCATTTATGACTTTACAGAATTGAAATTATAATGAAAGTCTGGGGATAAAGCAACACCAAATTTCACAGACTTACCAACATTTTTTGTGCAATAACACAAATATTGAAACACATTATAAGCAATAGCTTTTTTTTTTAAGGTAATTATTGATGAAGGTAGGTTTTCTTAAGGTTGATCAATGAACACCAATTTGCTGCTGTATTCTCAGAATATATTGAATGCTTTGGAAAGCAATTACATTATTATATCGTGTGGTGAATACTGCAGCTAGGTAACTACAAATCAGCTGTTTCGGGAAAAACTCAAATTAATGTTTTTTATGTATAAAATTGAATGCAGTTGGCTTCTCTAGTAGTTTATTAGAGTGTTTTCCAAGGCAATTTTATAACAAAATACAGTTCTTCAAAATCAATGGTGTTATGTCTCAGAAAATCTCTGTTAGCTCGAGGGTACCACAAGAAGCCACTTGGAGGCATTTATTTAATATTGTTGTTAACGATGTTCAACATTGTATCAATCGTTTGGAAATTTTAATGTTTCCAGGCGATCCCAAAATATTTAGGATCATTGAATATAGAGTGGATTGCAGGGAACTCAAAAATGATATTACATCTTTCATGAATTGCTGTACTCACAATTGCATGGATGTTAATGTCACTAAATGCAAGGATATGCCTTTCTCATTTTACATCACTCGATTACATCAACATTGAACAAATATTGGGAGTGAACCCTTTGAATCTGTGAAGACATTACGTGATCCTGGTATTATGGTAGACATTTGAATAGATTTCTACGTCCGTTATAAATAGATAATTAGTTGCAGTCTGTACAGTTATCTAACGTAAGGAAGGGAAGGCTTTTCTTCCTTGCGGGAACATTGTTATCTTGTAGCAAAGGTCTGCTCTACTAGTTTCTTCGATTTACCATTTTGTTAAAGACCTTTCTTGATGCGCCCCCCAATCCCTTGTTAGCACTTCTTTTATTGTTGACGAAATTGAATGCGCGATCAGTTACATGGTAGATTGGTGGTGTTACGATTCGTAATCAAATACTGTCCCGTGTGAGTTGATTTTCAGTTTACAGATGTTTCACACTTATCAGTTTTCTTCACCTTCATATCTTGAAACGGCAATTCATCGTAAACTTTCCAACGAAATTCGATGAATGTATTTTTAACTACGATTTTTCGAAAGCATTTTTTGTTCGATTCATTATTTTCCGCTATAAAATTATTTATAACGTGACAACAATATTTCTGATTTAATTTTTTTTGTTTCAGATATACCAGACATTCCTGAGAGCATTGGCCATCTACGTGCGTTGCGCGTCGCTGACTTCAGTTCTAACCCTATTCCTCGTCTTCCGCCTGCATTCAGTCAACTCAAGTCCCTCACGGTGCTGGGGCTTAACGATATGTCACTTACCACACTACCCCACGATTTTGGACAGCTTACTTCGCTCACATCGCTGGAACTTAGGGAAAATTTACTAAAGGAACTGCCTTCATCGGTGTCAAAGCTTTCTAACCTAGAACGACTAGATTTGGGAGATAACGACATTGATGAACTGGTAAGATTATTGATTCAACTGAATTTTCTATCGATTTTGAATATTTTGTAAATTTTTATAGTTGTAATATTTCTAACTTTCTTGTACCCAAGTTTTTAGATTACTTGAGAAAGATGTGAATGAAATTTAAAAAAACCTAAATGTTCCACTTTATGAATGTCCTCGGTGAAATCACTCCAGGTTTCTCTTTTCTTACGCAGTGTCAACTGGGTTTTTTCCGTGTCACATTCATATGGTACGAAAACGATGAACAAATTTATAGGAATTCCCGAATATTTAGTTTAGAATGATATTTAGTCAAAATCGCACAAGTTTATTCTTGATATGCGGGTTCTTAGTTTTCTGTCGATTCCAGTTAATAGGGTTAGTCATGATTCCTACTTCTCGTGTCCCTACTTTCATATCAACATATTCCCATAGAACATACTTGTTTATAAAACAATATCATTTTCTATTTCACAATTACTACGCTAGCACTAGTGAAAAAAATTTACTACAGAAACTGCTTCCATTAGTGTCGAATCTTCGCAATAACACCGTCGAAGAATTGGATAAATTCTTGCGAGGATTCTGACAAAGCTGAATAAGGGTTTTATTCTCAATCGGATATAAATATTTGTAAATTTTCTTAGTTGTTGAAGGTAACAAAAAACCATAAATGTAGGCGGCTTCTGTTATTTTTTATTGAATCAATATTCCATCTTATGAATGCCCTTCGTCTAAACCTAAACACTTGATACTCTAAGCTTTGTTCTCTGGCCCTTTTCTTGTCCTATACCATTTTATCCATTATTTGTCACATTTATTGATAAAAATTATCAGAAATATGTCTAACACGTGTTACTAACATTATTATAAACATTTTGGTCATCTTAATCAAACTTACCCAAGTGTCAAAGAAGAAATTTGCCCGACTTACTGTTTTGGCTCATTTTGACTTTCTCTAACATCAATTAAATGTATTTATGAGGCTATTACAGTAAATTGACAAAATGCTTAAGAAACAATAATTCATATAAATTATTACCACGGATTTTTTTTAATTATGAAATTTTAACTTTTCCTAATGAACATAACGTCACTTGACATTTCCTGAAATGTCAACGACGTCAGGTTATTAACATATAGTAAAAACAAAATTGGGCCTAAGACCGATCCTTACGGAACACCACATTGTATATTACCTAAACTTGAAATTGATTTTGTTTTAGCTACTTGTGTGCGGCCAGATAAATATGTCGTAAACATGTCGTAAAATGATATTTTATTTCAATATGTTCATCTCGCTACGAATTTTCAAAACGTTTCATTATTGATACTGTGCTCAAATGGTCAGTTTTCAAAATGTCAGTTTAAATTTTGTCAAAATGAGACACAATAGCTTCCAGGTTCACAATATCTTGGGCTGCTACTCCTGCTTAGATGTATTCTGCCTTCATTAAAGACAGAGCTACATAATACTACACATCCTTGTTTCCATGAATTCCAAGAAATGCGATTTCCTGCATGGAAATCCACAAATCCACTCAAACTCTTTCTGGTGTTACAATCACCTTACCAATCTGTGTCGCAAAAACCATCCTAACCAGCCTTTCCTTTTTGATAACTCAAAGCCCTAATATTTTGTATGTTTGAGATATTTCAATATTCGTTTGCCAGCTTATCACGTTTGACTAGTAGGCTTGTCCAAATATTGACTTAGATATGAAACGCTGTATGTAAAATCCGGTCTTGTAACAAGCGAAAGATACATCATAATGTACATCAATCTCCTGTAACGAACAGCTTCAATAATGTTATTATCTTCAACCAGCTGAATATTAATTTCCATAGGTGAAGCGACTGAATGGAACCTGAAGTAGCAAACGTTTCATTTATTACTGCGGCAGACAGTCTCAGCGTTAACTGACCGGCGAGCTACGTGTTTACTTGTATTTATAATTTCAGTGGGTGGCGGGGTGATAGTGAAATGGGGGTTAGGCTGATAGTAGGGATGATGGATTTTAATTTTTGCTGTACTAACACTTCTCTTTGAGGATCCAAAGCTACAGGAGATCCGGTAAACCACCCAAGGACAATGCAACATGGGGAGAAAGAGAGGCGCTGAAGAATCTAAATATATATAAATTGTCTGCTGACAAAGAAAACGGTATTGTCGTGATGAATACCAGGGAATATAAGGAACAAATGGAGACTTGCAGGAAATTTATTGGGATCCGACCACCATAATTTTGAACAGAATGAGTCATCTTGTCCGTTCTTGATGATGATACGACAAGGCTCTGCCGCCACTAAAACACCTAACGACCCTACGGTAGCCGATTACAGGAAAAACCGAAGTCAGTCATTGAAGAATCTTGACATTTTATCGAAAATATGAGAGATATGAAGTTAGATCCAGTAGACACGCTAGTGAGCTTCAATATGGTATCCTCGTATACAACGGTTCCGGTCGAAAACACTATTCAGTTAATTAGTGAAGTAATCCCAGCAGGCCTAACCCCTTATTGTTGGCGAACAAAGTGATGGAACCGCAATGGGTTCCGTTGAGTCATTGTGGTGGCAAACTTCTGCATGGCTACGTTACGCTGATGACATGTTAGTGGTATGATAGCACACGAAGACCAGCTAAACTAATTTGTTTCACCTGTGAGCTACCTTAAACTACAAAACCAATTACCAATGGAAAATGAAACCCAAAGAACTATCGCATTCTGGAATGTACTAATGGAAGGGACATTCCAAAAGGGGGGACATTGGCTCAAAGAGTTAACATGAAACCAATGAACACAGACATGTATGTGAAAAAAGTCCAAACAACAGCAACGACAAAAGAGGAGGGTTAACATGAGAGGTCCCGATTCATCTATGAATCAATTCAATTCAAATTTAATTCAGCTAAATAGAATTTTACATACATAATAATATGATATATTTTACATACAATTTTACATTTTGTTTAATATAATTCCTCCAGTGATAGTTTCAGTTAGACAACTAAATGCCTGTCTTCTGGAAGTTATCTTTTGAAGGATCATATCTCTATTTTAACAATATATCTTAGAGCAGATTAGTTGTACACAGAATGTGTCCGATATACTTGTTTTATACACATCTTGTGCTTTCATAATGCTTGGGTAAGGAGTGGAACAATTGATAGAATAATGATCTTGTTTAAAACAGGCGTATAGAATCCGAACTCATTCAATTGAAAATGTTTCAAAGTAAATGGGTATAGCGAAGACGATTTCAAGCGGGCAATACGACCCAGAAATGTCAAGGCAACTCCAAATAGGCCTGTCAATGGAAAAGCTTTCCTGCCATATGTGAAGAATGTTCCGACAGGATCGAGAGAGTTCCGGAGATACACAATGTGAAATCGATAATCATGCCAATGAAAACTATCAGATAGGATACGAAACGTCCTCCACCAGTGAAGTAAGGTCGGAAACCCAAACCAATTCTGTAGTGTCTGCTTTGATGACAACCAGAACACTTAATTTGTCCTCATTGCTAATGTCTACCGCACAGTCGTAGTCTAACTAATGGTGAAGCAGAAAAGCGTATTTCCAGTGAAAGCTGTAATAAAAGACAGAGGATGAATACTATTCGGCCGTCGATGTCGAAGCTTAGGGAGCCTCTTATAGATAGATCCCATACATGGCGTCTTCACTTTTACTTTGAAAAAAACATGCTTTGGTGTAACAATATGGTTTTTGTCCGTCAAGTCCTGGCCTACACCTGCCGATATTGAGAAGATGTCTTCCAGTGACCTGTCCACCTTCCTGGAAAGGACAGGATGGACAATGACCTAGGAGGACAACTCCTTGGGAGGATGTACAATGGGTCACATGTGGCTAAGTGCTGTGAGCCTACACTCACCCTCCCCACTCTACAGATACAGATGGTTTTTGTCGAATAAACTCGTTAGGCATTATCTTTTTGAGTGGTTTGAAAAAAACATTTTCAATCATAAAGTGCTAAAGCTATGGATAACCAGTGAAATATCAATATCCTCTGCTATAACAACTACATAATGGAAGTCTAGAACTGATTTTATAACCGAAGGTTCCTCGATCATTATATTTTCGACCATTTTTTGCTATTTACTCAAAATTTCTTTTTTGTTGTATTTTGATGCTTGTATTCTTCAAATAAATGATTAATTGAAATATAACTACGGCGTCTCTTAGATGTTTCAGTTCAATCATGAAATGAGCGCCATTTGAATCAGTGCACTTCTGCCAACGTAACAAAAATCAATTAATTCAGTCAACATAAAAATTTTTTACTCGGGATTCGATAAAGTCAACGAATTTGTCTGGTTCTGATTGGCGAAGGTTTTACCGGTGAAAAGTTATCGAAGTACTTGAAAAAATAGTAGTTGGTTGGCGAGAAGTCTGGGAAGTATGGTGGGTGAGGCAGAACTTCGACGCTCATTTTGTTTAATTTTCGGACGGCGATTTGTGAAACGTGCGGACGGGCGTTGTTATGGAGCAGATTCGGACGTCTTTTGTTGACCAGTGCCGGATGCTGCTGAAATAATTTTCGTTACATTTCGTCGATTTCCTAACAGTAGAACTCTGCTGTGATGGTTTGGCCCGGTTGCAGAAAATTGTAGTGAATCACACCAACCGCTGACTAGCATGGAATTTTTTTGTGGGTTTTCGCCTTTGGGAAGTGCCTGGTTGGCTCATCGGTGACCAACCACACGTGACGATCCTCCGATTAAAAAAAAGGATAGTTTGGTTACGCAAAAGCAAAGAACAGACTTCCAAACGTGGGGCACCCACTTTTCAAGCTTTTTGACATTTCCAATATGTTTTAAACCATGGTGAGTGGGATGACGGATGAACTGGGCGTCAGCCCAGTTCATCCGTCATCCCACTCACCATTTGTAATGGGTCAGTCTCCGCCAGGTTCCACAAATCCTTGTCCTAGATTACTATGTAGGTCGAAGACTTCGGAGCTCATCTTCGAGGCTAAAATCGCCGGAACGAAATTTCGTAAAACAATGGCGAATTCATTAACACCATCATTGCCAAATGCCTGGTTAATTTTTAGGGGTGTTTCGGCAGCTCTTGGGTTCAATTTGAATTCGTAGAAAAAATTAGCCAAAAATGGCTTAACGGCATCATATAGTTATTAGCTGAAAAGAGGCAAAAAAATTTGAAATAAAAATTGACAGCATCAATGTATAGAGTACAAAATTCTCCATCGATCAGTATAAACCACGATACAGTAGAATAAATATTTATTGAGATACGGAGCTACAAAACACATGACAATTAAACGGACAAAACTTTTGAAACAACCTGTGATGTTATGAATGAAATGAGTTTTGTAATCTTTATCCAAAAAAGTTATGATGAAACTTGGAAGTACGCCCTTGAGGATGTAAGTGAAATTTCATATCGTAACTGTTTCATATATGTGGTGTTCTCAGAATAAAGGTTTATAGTGTACGAAAACAAATTTTCGATAAAAACGCGTTTAAAGTTTCGCAGTGTATTACTATTATGTACACAACTTCAGTGGGGTGTAAGCTCTTGATATCATTGGTCTGGGTATCTGTGACGTTATTCCTTCAATCTGCGATGTTTATTCTCGTTGTAGTGTGACGGTAGATTTAGTTATCGAGTCTGTGATTGGGCTACAATGTAGCTGATTAAAGTAAATTTTTCTAAAGTAACATTTTCGTTTCTGGGTTTTCTTATTACCACAAATGTTTTTCAGTTCCGTAATTTTTGTGAGAATTTCATCGTGAATTATAAATTTTCATAGATTCTATTAAAATGACGCGAGTGACGATTTTAAAAAGAATCAAGAGGTTTTCTATAAAGAGTTCGTTGCGCCAAGGTAAAAAAGGCAAAAAATAAAAAAGCAAAAGAGTCAGCAGCCACATCCGTAGTACAGCCAAAGTGAAAGAGAAAAGGAAACTCGAACTCTGAAAAAAAAAAACTACGTAAAAAAGCAAAAAATTAAAAATTTGTCATTTGAGACTTTAGTTTGCGGTAATTTTGTTATTCTCGAAGGAAACTCATTGTGTTTGAATAATTTATTATATTTCCAAAATTTTGTTATTCTTAAGAAAAGCTTATAATTTTTTGATCATTAATTTTTCAGGGTTTTTGCCATTAGGGGAAATTCAATCAATGTTTTTTGTAGAATACATTACTTTTTGAAACATCTTTGTTGACATTTTTTAGTAAATTATCATGAAATGCAGCAAAAATAATTTTCCTTATTTTGAATTTAGACAGACAGAAGCCGCTTTTCAATGTATAGTAGGTGTACTAATGAAAAAAATTTAAATTGTAGTCTATTTTTGAAATGATTCACTATGCATCTTTTTTTAGCGAATGGTTCTGAACATACGATTACCAAATACTCGTTAAGTCAAAACTCATTTTTTGACATACTATGTACTTTTTTCTGCTAACACCACATATTATATTGTGTGGCGTTCGTTCTTATCAATGATTAATGTTTCAATTACAAACTGAATAGTTTGTTTGTTTATTGAATTCCTTTGAAAATATCTTTGGAAGAAACTGCAGTAATGTTAGTTACAAATATAAGTGGTATAAAACATAGGAAGTTTTAATCCTCTTTTTCATCTTTTTCGTTCGTTCACGTTCATGTGGAAGTAATTGTTTCGGAAGGGCTTTTTTCTTCCGGTTTGTATCTGAAAGTAACTTCAATACATAATCTACACAACTTTCTAAAGAGTTCATTTTGAACTTAATTGCTCTCTTCCCTCCTTCGGCAGTTCCCCACAATTTTTGTTTGAAAATGGAGAAGTAGACAGCCGAAGGCCTGTTTTTGAATAACATTTTATATTGTGATTGTGAATAACGAAATAGGGGCGTACTGCCAGTGTTGCCAGATCAATTTTATGCTTGGCACTAGATTTTTGACAGAGAAATAAGATTGATACAAAAAACAGTTGAAAATATATATCATAGATACTTATTACATAATTATTATAAAAAGTGAACTGAGTCATCAGTAGATTATATATGTCATACAGCAAATCAGTAGCTCTATGCCACAACAGAAGTGTTATATTATGCCTTCGTTGTGAAGTATTTGATTTTTTTCGTTCTGGCGTTGTTAATAACACTGTGATGGATATTACTGTCTTTGCTTCTATTACGATAGGTTGCCTTTGATGTTTCGGGATTAGGCAATCTTAGTGTTGCAATCTGGCAACTGACAGCTCTATCGGAAAGTTGGACATTTTTGAGGTTATACGTACTCAGATTTTGTTTGTTTACAGTAACTTGAAAGATTCATCTCGGCCCAAAAATGGAATTAAATCGTGAACATTTTCGTGCGATTATTTTTCACAACTTTCGACGTGGATTAACTCAGCAACAGTGCATGGATGA
>WOGR01012700.1:0-10101 GCA_015342045.1 Leptinotarsa lineolata | reverse complement strand
GTTGCTGATTTGTCAAGATATCTGTTAGGTTTCTAAAGAGATAACCTAATGAGTTAATTTTACTCGTTAAATTCGAACAGTGTTGTTTCCATGTCAAACATGCATCAATAGTAGTTCACAAAAATGTTGTCTCTTCTTTTCCCAGATTTGACATGTTCTTAATTTGAAATTGAATAGGCAGGCAATGTTTTTGACGATTGTGAAATCTAACCAATTGTGTTTTGTTAGCATTGAGATAGAGAGAAGTAGCTCCGCACCAGTTCATAACAGATTGCAAAGTATAGTAACATTTGTCTAAAAGTGAGTTTTCATCCATGTCAGATACTATTAAAGACGTATCGTTGGCATACATTATTAAAAAAGTATTCCTAATATGTGATTCCAAATCATTTGTATATAAAAGGAACAATATAGGCCCTAATACCGATCCTTGCGGAACACCAATTGAATTTATTTAAAAACCTTGAATTACATTTATCATAAGCACTCGTACTGTGGTTACTAATTGTAACGTATTATTTTATATTATTTATATTATAATTATTTTGAACAAAAAACAATACCAATGAAAGGTTCTTATTTCACAAGACACTATAGAAATAGTGGAGGTGCAAATGCCAATGTGTTTACCTAGTATGTATTCAAACTGTTAATAATTTGCATAGCTCGACCATTTCGGAAATGTTTCAGTTTTTTCATTTCTCCAGAATTGGAGGTGATATAAAACGGCCTTGTTAGATTTATTACGAGAAAAAACAAAAAAAAAATTCCTGATAGGTAATACAGAAATAAAAATGTCTTATATTCATTTTTTCTAACTTCTTTTCTAATTTTTTTTTCTACGTTTTTATTGTTTCTATAATATTGGACCATGGAAAACTTTTTTTTAATAAGAATTGATGACCTGTGATTCCTTGCAACCAATTTTTAATCATTTTTAATTATGACCAATTTTCAAATCTGTTTATATATTCGTGAGAGAGGTGCCGTCAAGTCTACGGTGAGAAATTGATATACAAAAACCGGAATCCAGATTTTTACTATGGTTTTACACAAAAACAATAAAAATTTGAGAAAATGTTATTTTTCGGTAATCAGATAATGAACAGGAATACCCCGAAAACCCCTTTTTCAATTTTTAAGTTATTCAACTTCAAAAAAGTTGCAATGAAAAATTGATTACTGAATGAATTCTGCACTAATCACTTTTCTGTTTTTAAAGAAAAACCTTTTTGGAAGCTACAAACTATGCGCTCTCAATTTCGGAATCTCATTTTCAATTTTTTTATATTTCATAATTTGTGAATGGTATTTTCTCTGAAAATTTTTGTTGAATAAATTTCCGCTTTCACAAAAAACTGCTTGAAAATATTTCATAATTTGTTCAAGTCAATGTATTGAAAAGCAGAAAAAAACATACTATGTGGAACGTTACATCGTTAGTTATATACTCTATCACAAAATTCTTTTCACTAATACCTTGATATCTATTTTAATCCAGTCATTTTAGGTTTTTTAAACCTCAATCTGCGGAAAAATTTCTAATGAGCTGAATTTTGGTATTCACCTTTATTATAGCGTTTTAATGAAGATGTGAAAAATCGACGTTGATATCCTGCCGGCTAAAAAAAGGATAAGAGTCAAAAGGTCACAAAAATCAGTTTTTCGAGAATATCTCGCGACCTATGGCTCGGAGATCAATAAAGGTCATTAAAGAAATTATTCCTCATACGATTATCTACAAAAAATGTCGATTGCATTTTCCTGTAAAGTCAACCGTTTTTTGACTAGAGCGCTGAGAAAGCGAGTAGAATGCAATCACATAGGGTGTTGTATACCGTATACATATAAGGCGTCAACTCTATTGCTTTTTATCAATGTATTTAAAACTTCTAACTTCTACTCGGGCGTTTTGTGACTTTTCTCGAGGAAGGAGTACTCATGAAAGCGTTTTATGTAAGTGGATATATGATACCGCGGATCAACATGTCGACTCAAGAGTTTCACGCAGTGAAAGAGATGATAATGACATTGAAAAACTTGTAGGGTGGTTTACTTTGCATAATCCTTTTTCAACTTGCAATGAAGTAGTTTCTATATCAACAGGAATTGTTGGCAATAATCAAATCAACTGTTATAATGCCAAAGAAATTGGGCTGCAGTCAATTGAAAAAATGATAGGTGTAACATTCGACAAGGTTACATTAAAACGCTCTGACAGAGTTCTTCCATTATCATCATTAAACACTTCTACATGGTTCAATAACTCTCAGGTACCCATCGATCCGTTATTACTATTTCAACGAATTAGTTGAAATAAAAAATTAGAGAAAAATCTTTGTGAATATTTACAATATGAATTAAGTCCATATCCAACAGCACTATTTGATAATATTGACACGAAAAAAACTCAGAAATCAAAAATATATCAATACTTGGAGCCAATTATTTATCAATTAGTTTATGATAATACAACATACATAGTTGATGGTGGATTTCTTATGCATCGTGTTGTATGCCAAAAAAATGATACATTCAATATTATCATTAACAAATATATTATTTATTTATCAAACAGTTTTGGTCAAAATACTGTTGTCATTTTTGATGGTTACTCCGATACCAGTAGAAATATCAAAGCGATGGAACAACTAAGACGAACCGCAGCCGTTTCTACATCTTGTGAATTGCACTTCAATGAATCGATGGAAGATCCTATCAGTCAAGAAAATTTTTATCTAATCGATTTAACAATAGAAAATTAATTGAAATGCTCATTGAGAACTTCGAAAAAGTTGGTATTTCTATAAGACAACCACGTGATGAGGCTGACGTCTTAATAGTTGAAACGGCAATTGAAAAATCAATAAATAATACTAGAATTATCGTTGGCGAAGACATAGATCTATTGGTACTTCTCATAGCACGCACACAAATACTTGATCAACCTACATCATTTTTTTAAGAAACCAGGGAAAAACAAATGTTGAAACAAAAATTTACTCCACTGAGAGCCTCAACAAGTATCTACACTGCAAGAAAAATATTCTGTTTCTTCATCCTATGACCGGATGTGAACAACTTCAACACTTTTTGGGAAAGGAAAAATTAAAGTCATGAAGATGTTTGAAAAAACATCCGATTTACAAAATTCTGCAGAAATATTCCAACAAGAAAACTGCGCTCGAGATGCCCTTGTCAATGCTGGAATACATTTTCTACTAGAAATGTACGGTGCTCCAAAATCAGAAAATTCAATTGACAATTACAGATACTGCAGCTTTGCTAAACTAACAAGACAAAACACAGCTGTGAAATTTCAATTATTACTACCCACTTCTTCAGCAGCTCAACAGCATATTTATCAAATACAAACCTGGCTAGTAAAAGAAATTGATCCAGTACAGTGGGGTTTGGAGTTGAAAAATAATATATTACAACCAATAACAACTTTATTGCACTAGCACCCGATGATCTACTAAACACAATCTTTTGTAATTGTACAAAAGTTTGTGGCGGCAAATGTGGATGTAAAAAAATTGGATTGAGATGTTCTATAGCTTGTGGACATGCTTAAACGCAGAGTCCACTAGTGAAGAAAATGATGAAGATATTGATTTAAATACAGAAATAAGTCCACTCGATGTTTTGTCAGCAACTTTCGATGAAGTTGAAATTGAGGATATCGACGACGAATGAATATAAAAGAAATTAAATACAAAATTTTTTTCCCTATTTTTCAATGTACAAATAAAGAATTATTGAGCATTTAATAAACAAAACCTTTTATTACAGTTCATGGATTATGTCTACGGGGGAAACCATGTAAAAAAAACGCGCCTTGCATTCTACCTCAAAGGTAGTAGTGCATCATCGGAAACGAGTGCATCATCATTAAATAGTCGCTTTCTCAGCGCTCTAGTCCAAATACGGTTGATTTAACCGTAAAATGCAGAAGACATTTTTGTATATAATCGTATGAGGAATAATTTTCATAATGACCTTTATTGACCTCCGAGCCATAGGTCGCGAGATATTCCAGAAAAACTGATTTTCGTGACCTTTTGACCCTTTTTCAGCCGGCATGATATCAATGTCGATTCTTCACATCTTCATCAAAACGCCATGATGAAGGTGTATACCAAAATTCAGCTCAGTAGGAATTTTTCCGCAAATAAAATCTTAAATGACTGGACTATATATTAAGAATTCACTAATGACACTCATCTGATTACCTTCATCTAATGACCTTTAGTATGGTACGTACATATTAAAGCTCCTAGTTAGTTGTAGTCATCCCTGATGATGCTAACTTGGTAAGCAAAACGTGCGTCTAGAGACAGATATTTTGTTCTGGTGTGGAAAAAAGGTTTTTCATAGATTTATTTCCCGACAAAAGTTTCAATCCTACCTACCAAGCTAAGACTGCTAACTCAATGAAGTGTTTTGAAAAAGTTCCAAAAAAGGCCCTTTCTAATTTCAATCAAGAACATTTCATAATGGTAGCAACTGTTCTACATATTCATTAAAGAAACTGACTAGCGGGGAAGTTAGCAAATGAGCCAAAATATTTTGAAAAAAGTTCAAGAGGGGATCAAGAAAACAGATCTACAAATAATCTTTATCCATTCACTTTCATATAAAACAATATATTATATGAAAATAACCGCGAATCATATCACTCATTCTGTAAACAAATACGAAACAATGGAATAACGTTCGTGAAATTTGGCGATTTTCAACTGTTTCACCGAATTTGCATTATTTCATCTGAATGAAAAATTCCCTCTGTTAAATTCAAATATTATACCGAACGGAACTGCGCATCTTCAAAATGATTTGCATATCATAAATAGGGATTTATTTAGTGTAAAATATTCCCGGTTAATAATTCTCTGGCGTTCGTAATAGAATTATGAGTAAAACATTTCATGGTCATTAGATATGCATAGCATATTATTCTCGACGAATTCTCAAATCGATTACAAAATGTTTTCGTCCCCTTCAGACATTCAATTCCATCGCTAATTCGACAAAGACTTCTGTAGCCAAGCGGAATTCATTAAGTCAGTATGAATTACACGTTTCTTTCAATTCGGTAGAATTATACAACAAAAAATAGGGAAGAAACGTCAGAAAATGGAACTACAAACCAAAGGGTAAATATAAGCTCTCGCAGACGATACCGCTGTTATTTATACTGATTTATCATGGGAAGGCGTGAAAGTTAAGGTTGAGAGAGATTTTCCTAAAATTATGCACTGGTTTGATACAAAACTACTAACAATCAACTTTATTCTATTTGCATCGTATGAAAGTCATTTACCAGAATATAATAAGCTTACACTTTTGCATAATACTTCCCAAATTGAAATTTCGTCTACCAAAAGTATTAAATATTTAGGAGTATTTCTAGATATTCACTTGAAGTGGGAAGTGTCAATAATATCATAAAAAACTGAGATACTCACTGTATAAGTTCAGATATTTATCGTATATTATGAAAGTGGAACAAATGAAAATAATTTACCATTCATTAGTGCATGAGGTGTAGTAACCTACACTTGCAATAACTTCGGTGGAAAAAAACCAGACCAACTTTTCTCAAGATGAATTAATCACATTAAGTTTTGAACAGCACCAAATACAAATTTCTTGACGTACACATTTGGAATGAACAAATAAATTACAAAAGAACTTGAACAAAATATATGAATATAACAGGATCTAAGAAAGTGAGATTACTTTTTTGCAAATGGTGTGAGAATGATGAAAAATTGATTGTGGGTCAGTTGTAAAACTGTAAAAAGGCCCTGCTATGATGTTCACAATATTTAATCAATTTTTCATGGATTTCTAACCGACCATTTGTAACATTTGCATCATTAATGATAACTAAACCTATCATTCATATGAGCCCACTATCTACTGATCCAAAGTGAGAATTCAATATTATTTCAACATAATCTTTTTTTCTTCAGATAGAGATATTATGGAGTGTTTCTTGTTTTGAACAGAACATCAGGTACGTCAACAGTCAATATTAATACGCTGTACGCAGCCGTAATATCCGGTCATCGGAGATGAAATCTGGATGTATAAACCTCTGAAGGAGCTAGCCACTCGAGCCAGCGAAATGTCAGGAAGAAATTTCAAAAATCGACGGCATTCCTAACAAAGTGACACTGAAAACCTCGGTCGCGATAGCCTTAACCACTTTGTTGATTAGTCATAAGGTTTGACTTCGTTTCTCAACATTCTAAGTTTCATATAACAAATCTGAATGACTCCGTAGTTATGAATAAGCGTAGTATAATTCGCACTAGGAAAAATTCGAGTCGGTATTTGAAAACTAATGAACAACCCATATCATTCAACGCCCCTTTCCGGTATAATTTCCTCATCATTTATATTCAACCGTTTTTGTTCGTTATTCGTCAGGAAGGATATTCGGCGGTCCTTTAAAAGGATTTTATCCTGGAACACAATTAAACGCCGTATGCAGACAGACAGATTGGGTAATTTCCAGCCCTTCAGAGAGGCAAACTGCTATGAACAAATCCTATTAGTATAAATTGTAGACCAAGATGTCCCGCAATGACGTGTCGTATATCTTCAATGAATCGACCCGTTACATTTAAACTGGGTGGGTAGTAAAGGTTTCGTCACTGAGTGAATCACGTAATTTAAATTATTTTTCATCGGGTAATTCGCTGGAAATTCATTTTGAAATCTCATGAAATCTGATTTTTAATTTCGCATACCAACTAATCGTGGCGCTTTGCGATAAAAATTCCAGTAGAATAGGTGCTGTGTAATTCTTTTACAAAATTCATCATTAATTTGTATTGAATTTACTGAAGATGCTCAAACTTGCGATATATTAAAGATTTCGCCAAGGATAAAGCGTTGTTAGGCGTGACAATTGTCCCTCTGTAAGAATAATAATATATTCGTTTCATTCATTTTCGACCAACAGAGGATGTGCATTATAAACGATATAATGAACTATACAAAATGTCGGAATCTTCCAGAAAAAGGAAGGATGCAATCCATACAAAATGTGTAGATCATCATCATTTTTTTGTATAAAGATGGAAAAGTAGAAAGCCAAAATTTTTCTTTACCAAAAATTATTCTCTCCTAATAATATACCCCTTTAAATTCAAACAAAATTCCTATGACTAGGATTCAATCAAATAAGCGAATGAATGTCATTACGTACTAGGGTTGCCACCCGTACTATATTATATAGTATTGTACTATATTTTAGTCAATTGTACTATATGTTATAGAAAAACAATATAGGACGAAAAATACTATATTTTTATCGCTATTTCAATTGTCGCGTTTTTTTTGCATTATCTGTGAATGGAACGCACCCGCAGCGCTGTATAGGGAATTTTTGAACGAAACACATTCATGTACGTACGGCGCTTAGTTAGTTGGTACCACTTACCAACTCCTTTGTCATTGTCAAATGTCAACGTGAACGTCACATAACATCTGGTCAAGCTAGAGTCCAATCAGAACGGGTCACTTTCAGAAGGGGTGTATTTCAGGGTAATTATCCCATTTTTCTGCTTTTTTGCATCTTACTATTGCCATTATCCGTTGCGCTCAGAAATACTCGACGGTATAACTGTGGTATCCGAAAAAGCGAGAGGAATAAGATCACCGGTTTGTTTTATATGGGTGATATTCAACTTCATGCCTCTGGATAAAAGGAACTTCATCAGACTTAGAGGGTAGTGGAAGTGTACACACATCGATATGAAATTTGGGATGGATGAATGTACAACGGTCCATCTCAAAAGAGGACATTTATGGGATCATGAAGAGAATGCACAGCTTGTAGCATCTTGCGCCACCTGGATACCAGAGTGACGTATATTTACCTCAGGGTAGAACAATGCCTCTCATGGGAGATGACAACAGTCAAAATTCTTCCCGCGGCAAGTATCCGAATAGACTCCGACAGATCTGGTTATTAAAACTGTCGCGGCGGAACAAATTTGCTCTACAAGTATGCTTGCCGTTCCGATTTTTACTCTACTCCTTCAGAGTAGTGAAGTGGACTCGGGAGAAGCAGTATTTACTCGTCGTGAAGACTTATAAAATTGATGCATCTTTATAAGAGGAGTTTGCATCCCAAAGAACTTCCTTGGAGTATTGTTCTCATGTATGGAGCTTCACCCCTGAAGCTGCTGGATTCTATTCGGAAAAAACCATCCGACTGATTGGAGACGCAAACATCACTTGCAATCTTGATAGTCTGGAATATCGAAGAAAGGTTGGAGATTCGTTTTGAGGTTCAACACAGTACACCTCGAACTTCACCACTTTTCAAGAAATCGTTCCTTTGGAGGACTGTGTTTATGTACAATAAAGTTCTAGAGAACTTTTTTCCAAATAGATTCAACCTCTAGCAATTCAAATCAAATGTAAATCACTACTTTCGCACAGGCACCGCTCCTAGAGCACTCTGAGGATTTTTCTGTCCGTAGAAAAAATCCCAAATTGTCCCAGGTTATTTTTTTCCGAAAACAGGAGAGCCATGTACTTTTGAGTTTGGAGTGTCTACATGAGAGAACGGTACTAGATGGATCGTGTGAATTCATCAGAAGTTAGGTCCGCGACTATTAAAGAGCAGGAATTGAAGTATTTTTCTATGCAGCTGCCTTAGCGGTCGATGATCCTGTTTTAGTTTTCAACACTGAACCAGATGATCACAACTCAGTCAACTTCTGCGGCTACAAAAGAATGAGCTGTTGAATGGGATCTTCTTCAACGATATTGGACACTTCGGCTCATCAAAGCATCTGACCACCACTTTCCTCAGGTCGAGTGGGCTAAAGTCGGAAACAGAAGGGTTCATCATAGCCAGGCAGGATAATGTTCTCAACACTCTAATCCACCGTAGTCCTGTACTGGGTATTGAGGTCTACAGCGAGACCCCAAAGAGCCTGATATACTT
The DNA here is from genome assembly GCA_015342045.1 of Leptinotarsa lineolata. Classification (NCBI taxonomy): domain Eukaryota; kingdom Metazoa; phylum Arthropoda; class Insecta; order Coleoptera; family Chrysomelidae; genus Leptinotarsa; species Leptinotarsa lineolata. The sequence goes on along the minus strand of WOGR01012700.1, from coordinate 1,124 downwards.
GCTGTTTCCATGTCCATCGTGAGCAGTCTCAGGCTACATCCATCGACATAAAGCGATCCTACCAACGACCTTTCTACGGCATTGGAGAGACACCGGTGTTGCCTTATACTCCTTATGCCTATGAGATTTTGAATCCGTTGTGGAAATGGAAAGTGTCGAATTTATTGAAACTATTCGTTCTCCACCCTCAACCATTAGAAGAGGACGATTGCCGTCGTGAAGTTTCCAGCTCCGGTAAAGAGGAATGTCAAAAAGTGGAGGAAAAACGGATGAAATATCAAGATTTTCTCTTCGAACTTCGCAGACCTGTGATGATGGTTATGGTGATTATTGGATTCCTTGGTGGAATGATGTTCTCTCTTCTGTCGTATCTCAAGTCCATACTGGATTGTCGCATCTCAAGATCATACTGGCTTGCTGACTCTTGACCGGACAAATGGTTCATTGAGTCTAGTTAGGGCATATGATTCTCGAAATCAATGATGAGTCACCTCACAGGAGGAGTGATCAATGATTATTGGTGCCTGTGCGCTCTCCGTATTATAGGAAACAGCTCGACTGGTGCAACCTTTGAAACAAATAATGAGAATGTTCATTGGCAATAATGAAAAAATGGTACATATAAGACTTGAGCTCTAAGAAAATATTCAGTATTTTGAAATTATATCGTATTTTGGTGATGGCTAATGAACAGTGATTCTTGCTGAGTCGTAGCCGGTACGCAGGCTGTCATTCTTAGCTCATTGCATTTGCTCAGGGCACATGATTCTCGGACCCGATGGTAACTTACCTCACGGTGTGGGGAGTGGTCGTTGGTTGATAATGTAGGCGCGCCCTCCCAAATGTATCGGGGCATCGGGGGATAGGGCCTGACCAGCGCACACTACGGTGAAAAATAATGATAATAATAATGTGATCCTTCCTGATGTAGTTCTTCTCGACCACCAGAGCAAGACGATATTTGTCGTGGAGTTTTCAGCTCTTGGCGAGACGAATATCGTCCAAAAAGAGGAGGAAAAACGGATCAAATATCGAGATTTTCTCTTTGAACTCCGCAGACTATATCCAGACCACTCTGTCAAGATGGTTGTTCTGATTATTGGAGTCCTTGGTGGAATGATGTC
>WOGR01012699.1:0-10101 GCA_015342045.1 Leptinotarsa lineolata | reverse complement strand
TGACAAATGTGTCTGGTTTTTCAAGAAAGAGCAAACACAAAATTGTATATCCGGATATTCCTTCTGCAATAAGGCCGGTTCTTCATGGAGAATGTTTACCAGTTCCAACACCCCCGGCAAATTGGAAGGAAGATTTGGAAATGTATGATGACCAGGCAGGTTCTGAAGATGTGCCAGAAAAAGACGGTCCTTATTTTCCCGAGAATGAAGGAAGAACATCCCATTAAATCGAACAACCTGAATTAAATGGCCTTGTTCGGGACCTCCACTTGTCCAAAGTTAATGCTGAACTATTGGGGTCTAGATTACAACAATGGAATTCACTAGCCCTTAAAACCAAAGTTACAATATTTGGGAGCCGTTCCTTGTTTTTTACTATGCAGGATAAAATGTGTGTTTGTGTAAATCCAAATGGTGTTATGGAAAAATTAGGATTTGCACATAACCCGGACGAATGGCGTTTACTTGTAGATTCTTGTAAAACAAGTTTAAGAGCCGTTTTGCTCCATAATGGTAACAAAAGACCCTCTTGCACATGCAGTTGCCATGAAGGAAAAACACGAAAATATGTCACTTATTCTAAATGGAATAAGTTATAATACGTATAAGTGGTGACTTAAAAGTCATAGGACTATTACTAGGTCTTCAGGGCGGATTTACGAAGTTTTGCTGTTTTCTTTGCCTTTGGAACAATAGGGCAACACAGAGCCATTATCAAGTAAAAGAATGGCCTTCGAGAGATAAATATATTTCAGGTCAAGCTAACGTGAAGAGTACACCCAAAAACGTTTTGTTGCCTCCATTACACATTAAAATGGGGTTAATGAAAAATTTTGTAAAAGTATTAGACAAAGAAAGTGATGCGTTTGAATATCTTAAACACGTTTTTCCAAAATTAAGTGATGCAAAGCTCAATTTTTTCTCAAAAAATGTGGGTGCTGTCAGTGACGAACAAAGGGAAAGGTTCCACCAAGACTTACTGACAATGGAGCAACGTTACCAAGGCAGATGGGATGCAGCAATGATTATTGTTGGTTCCTTACGAGAGAAAACGATGAAACATATAAACGAAAGTCAACATTTGCAAAAAGGTTATGCACAAAAGACTTCATTTGAAAGTCTGTTATCCTCAAAATATATTGTTTTTTTTTCTTGTTTTGATCTTATATTTGTGAAAATTTTTGTATAAAATGAAAATAACTACGTGATGATCTATACGTGATGGAAAATTTTTGATGTTGAATCCGCAGTCAGGATGCTTTAAACTCTCATGTATAACCATTATAATATTAGTCGCAATTTTTTTTCTCATTTGTTGGCTAGTGAATTACAGTTCGTGACTGACACCCAATGATTATGTAAATGAGATTTATTTGTTGGTGTTATTTATCAAATTTTTGATATACCCTTTGAGATAACTCAACAAATTGTGTCATTTTTGTTAGCGCACTATTCTAGATACCATATTTGTTATTAAATATATGTTACTAAATATATGATATTTATAAGTGAGTTAGTTGTTAGTGTTATTGAAAGTACCTCAGTCTAACTTTCTTTCACTCTTACTTATTATTATTCAGTTCAAATCAATTTATTAGAGTAACATAGTCATTGATTAAATGAATGAATCATCCATATAATCACACTATAATTCCAAAATAGTAGGCACTAAATTATCTCAGAAATGACTGACGTTTTTGCCTTAATCTGTCTCTTGCAGTGGCGTACAGAAATTATACTATGATTCATGTGTGTTTGATTTAAATAGAAGATGATAAAATATATAGAATCACAACCTGATAACATGTTTTCATTTTAATGCAATACTATTTCTGAGAATTTAGTGCCTACTATTATGGAATTATGGTATAGGTTAATCATTTATTCATTGAATGAAATATTGGATTCAAAAAATATTTGTTCAGAAACTAGCTTGAATATAATGACATATTTTGATGAAATGAATATCTTCAATTATTTTTCAGACTTTCAAAATTCGTATCGAACTTATTGAACAAAGAAACGGAGCACCTGATTGCAAAATCAATAATTTGTGCGAGATTTTTGCAAGCCATTATAGAATTATGCCCAAACTTCAATAGGTGTTGTACATTTAATAATTCAACAGATGACTGGTTGAAAATCTGTGATATATTTACCAAAACAAGCCATGTTTTATGGCTCAATTGGGTGAAAGATTCTGTTGAAAGAACGGAGAAGGAGTGTGAGATACTGGATGATATTTCACCCAAGAGTATGCTCAAAATGTTCACGGTAAGCATTTATTACTCTATCTTGCCTTCCTCTCTCTCTCTTCCTCTAAGTTTATGAATTATGCTTCTTGTCAGGCACAACGACTCATAGAAGTTTTGTTGCTTATTGCTCGTTTACCAAAAGTCGAATATAGAACCAGAGTTAGAGGTTTAGGTTTCCCATCTTGATACATTTTTCTTTTCGTATTTTACAGAGATGGGATGAGATAGAAATCCAAGAACAAACTGAAGAAAAAGTATTCAAATCACAAATAAGAGTGCCGTTGAAGCCAAGTTTAGCTCTTAATGGAGTATTATCAAAAATGAACGATGACTTATGTCACGTATTACCTCACACTTTACCGAAACCAATCCATCTTCAGTTTATTCAGGATAATGTTGGTGTCATTTTTAGGCATTATGAGAAATTGTCAGAAGAAGACCTGAATCAAAAACAAGCCCTACAGTTTTTGTTTGATATGAAATTCATGACTACTTTTTGCATTTCAAGAGACAACGTCGAACTGGTTAGTTGTTCCCAAGACATCTGTGATAAACTTAGAAGTAAAATAGACCCTTTCGATTTGGATGTCTTTTACTCATTTCTGCAGAATAACGTGAAAAGGGCCATAATACAATCACAGGTAAGATATGTCGTTGTTTCTTTAACATGGGTTTTTATCGAGTTTTAAAAAAACTGCAACACTGGCAGAAAATATTACAATAATACTACAAACTTTAAGCAAGATGATATATTTGATGAATATATTCAAATACAACTTGCCTTTATTATCTCAAGAAACATTAAATGTTTATGAATAGGGATTAACCAATTAACTAAAGATACAAATTTAACAAAAAAAAAATAAATAAATATTGAACCAGAAAACACAAGTAATTGATATGAGCAGTGAACATTGGATTTGTTGATAGGTATTGAAAACTAAAATATAAAAAAATTATAAATAATTGAACAAATAAATACGAGTAGAATAATCAATATGGGCAAACAGTCAAATGTGAAATTTTCATAATTAATATTATCATATTTGATAATCAGAAATTAAAAAGAGTTGCATTAATAATCCTAACTATATCAAATAATTCTGTTTCGATCTGCCATGAATTTCAGTAGTACTATACCAGATCATGCATGCTTTATCAAACTCGTTGTATATACAGTGTGACACATAAAGTTTGCGACATATGGAAGTTTTTTTTATTAATAGATATAATTAAAATTTGACTTCGCAGTTAGTTTGTGCTTGAAAAATGAGTAAAAATCAGCCTCTTTCTTTTTGTCATGTACTACACTAAACTTGTCAAATTTATCATGGGAAAGAAAAAAGTTGCTCAGTTTCCAATTTTATACCCTTGCTCGAAATTAAGACTCTCTACTGTCGCTTCGACTTTTTTCCAATTTTTTCAATTTTTCGAATCTTTCGCTCTAACGATTCGAACGAAACATGATTCAAATTTCATACGAGACTTCAATTTCATATCTTACCCAGAAAATAGCCATCAATAAAATAACATTAGGTATTTTTTTAACGAAAAAAAATAACCATTCCGATTTTTCAGATCGTTTTTGGTTGTCTTCTACCTTCTTCCACTCAGTTGGCTAGTTTAGGGGTTTTAGAAAAACAGAGAGAACAAGATCGAAGTCCTTCTATTATAGCCTTGAGTATTCCTTCAACGTCTTCTTGGTTTCCTCTACTGCCAGTTACGGCACCATCACAAAAGATGCCGGGGCAATCTTCGAAGAATTCCAAGGTGAGTACTTTAATAATTATTTTCATTGACTTCAGCAAAATCAAATTTAATTTGGTATCAGTTGAAAAGAGTTTTACCATCATTAATTAATATTGCATAATACATTTTGAAGGAGTGGTTTTAATATCTTTTACAAACGTAGAGAGTACTTTGAACTTGATTTTTTTTCTGTTTGTATATGGTATTGTCCATTATTGCTTAAATCTGTAACCCGGAAATAAAGGATACTATGTCGATTTTAGAACAAATTGTGGTTATTGAATCAACCATGTAGACATTTGGTTCTCTATCCAGTAGTATAGTGATGTCCAATACCAAGATTTGTCGAGTTACATGATTTGAATGCACCATAGTCATTGGAGGTACTCATTATAGAGCTCAACTTATAACACAACGGTTACTGTAACTAAAATTCTCCCATGTGGACAAATGTTGTGTTGAGTATTTTGATTCATCAATATTTTTAGGGTTTTCCATAACTCTAGAGGATCATTCCTATGAATGTTGATTTTGTAATGGTAAAAACCTTTTTTTTCAGTTTATTTGAGTTACTTATTCATTTTTTTGTTATAGATCAACCAGTTACTTTCACGATGGTTTCTTCTATAAGATGAATATGTATTTTCTTTCATTTCATTATCATACTAAGGCAAATCATTCATTCTGAATTTTACAGTTTGAACTGGAACAACCTTATTTATAATTTTGTCACAATTATCACACAGATTTTGAAGTGTGTCAACATCAACCGAATCAAGCATAAAATAGCCATTAGTTAATTTTATATTGATAGTTTCCAGACTTTTGGGGTCTTATTAGTTTCTCAGTTGGATACAATTTGTAAAATTCGCTGTTGTAGGACCTTCGATTTTTCTACTCTCCATTAATGATCTTTTCAACCATTCAACTACCGGGAAAGTCATCGTGTTTGCAGAGAACAGAATAGTAACTGTGTTTGATGATATTATATAGACTCCTTATCCACACTCAACTAAATATAGTAAATTGTGATTTTCCAAATGGAACTGTTAAATCTGTTAAAATCTGGTTTTCTGTTAACCAGTGTCCCCCCTCTGCGAACGACAATCCTCAAAAGTCGAAACTTGTGCGAGCTAATGATTAATGAGGTCGTACTTTTTGACGTGTGATTTCTTGCGGTACGGAAACTTACCTTTCAACCCCATGACTCATGGGGGCAGACCCATGCATTTTGAATCACTTCTTAATAATGATAATGGGTGGAATGCATAAACGTGAGCAAATGCTTTTACTCTGTATTCGTCTTTCTCTTTTAGTTTAAAAAGCAAAAGCATTTTCTCAGTTTTACTCTTATGCATTTCAACCGATAAAACCTTTTCGCATTAACTTTGAGTGAAAAATCAAAAAATGAAATGGATATTTTGTGATTTTCAGAATCACAGGAATAATTTCAGTCTATGAATGGTAAATGGGTTTGCATTAAATTTGATATAACAATTTTTTAGTTACATGTTGAGCTAACTTTAACACATATTATATAACTATAACACATTCTAGAAAATGCTAAAAATTTTGGTGAATTTCTATGTCAAGGATTGTAACTAGCTCATAATTTAATTTTAAGCATAAGATATCAAAGTGGTAGAAGTTCAGTCTGTATTTTTTTGTTTTCAATGTGTTCATTTCAACTCACTATGTCTTTGCTTTTTCAAATGTTCCATGTGTTACTTTGTCCATTCTTAACTACAGCATGATTTTGAATGTGATCCTTTTGAAATTGACAACAATAATAAATATTACTGAGAAAAAATTCTGTTTCAGGAAGCCCCAAAGAAGTCATCAAAAGTAACCCCAAAAAAGGCCCAAGACCCCGCCAGTATGATGAAGCAGAGTGCAGCTTCACTATTTGGAGGTTTAACTACAGATTGGTTTTCATAACATTACCTATTAGTCAACTCGATTATTCCCATCTAGTGATACTGTATATAAGATGATATATAATTTGTATGTAAAATTTTTTTACTTGTACAGTATATTTATTCTAAGAGTAAACTTCAATTTAAGAATATAATTTTATTTTGATTGGTCACCTCAGCTGAAAATAGCATTTTAGAATTTGATTACACACCTACTCTACTTTTCCTGGATACGAGGGCTGTTCAAAGAGTAATGATAAGAACACTCAAGAAAAAAATGTCCATTCCTCTTTCAATTTTTATTCTTCTTTTGAGTAAAGGTCCGGCTGATTGGCAGTAATAAGAAATGCAAGGCGAGAGCCGACTTCAGGGATGTCGATAACGAGCAAATGTTTGCTCAATAATATTGAATAACTCGTTCATAAGAGTTTTGAGCATTTCACTACAAAAAAAATGCAAAGTGAAGGGCCACATTACTTCTGATAAGTGCTTAAAATTAGTGGAGATTTGCGGCAAACAGAGAGTCTCTAATTACGAATAGTGTCTTTCCTGATGAACCAACATGTTTGAAGAAGTGTCGTCCAGGTATTTTCCAGACTGTTATTATTCGCTCTCATGTACGTACAGAAAAGACACTTGAACGATATTTTCAGTGTTCATCTCTTGAACTTTGTTGTCTCTGCCGTTTACTGTTAATTGTGTCAAGTGTTCCGAAATTAAAAGAAAGAAAAAAATTTCATTGACCTCAAATTACAATTTCTGTTACATTCGAAAGTATCTGCAATAACAAAATTTGCCTAGGTACGTCCTACATATATTGAAGAAATAGACTGTGTACCCTGTCATTACTGAGATTCACTATTTGATAGAGTTTTAAGGTTTACAATAGGGCTTGTCAGAAGAATACATGAAATACACTGATATATAACTATATTTATGAGCATTCCTCCACAATGGGCTCATGTAACAATTTTTTTTATTGCATTACTTGAAAGTTTATGTTTCGAATAGTACATCTGCAGAAATTCTGAATTTTCACTCTTTATCTTTCCCCTCAAATTAATGGTTCAATGTGGCGTTCACCAAAACGGGGCGTGGTCAAGACTGACGTCACATTAGCCGACTCGGCGACAAGGGAGTGCTGGCGGATAAGCGAAATACGTGTGCTAAAGCCGTAGAAAGCAAGTTGTGTGTTGTTTACTGTAGTGTGCCACCTGCGTGAATATGAATAATGGTAAAAAAAGGACGTTACAAGTATTGCATCGTTCCTGAATGCAAGAATTCTTCAGTTACTGCATCAGACAACATTTTCATTTCACTGCCAAGTAACTTAAAATCACGAAAGTTATGGCAGCGCGCTGTGTGGAGGGTCGACTTTATATATGCCAAGAGGACGCATTTTTGTTGCGAAGATCATTTTATTGTAATGTATTCAGGTACATGCATAGGCATAACAACAGGCAATAGTTATTTACATCGACACTCTAGGAGAATATATGAATATATTAAAATATTTAAGGGGGAAAAGGTACTGTATTATTTCTTACTTACCTTCCCATTTTTACACCTGTCATTTTTCAGCGCCTGAGTAGTCCCTACTGTTATTAAAATATTCCATCACCATGAAAGTATCGACTTCAGGTAAATTACCCGAATCAGCTTACTAAAAGTGTGGTCTAAGCAACACATAATAGTCTTTAACTTTGAAATTGTTTTAAAAACGAAAGAATTCAAAAATACGCAACACGTGCTGTTTTCAAACCACCAAATGAAACAAAATCCGTCGATGGCAGTGATTCATAATTTCCAACTACAGACTCGGTTGCCACCGCCCGATGCTCGTTGCCTGGTGTGACGTCAAGATGTACCGCGGGCGATCTCACATTTTCAATTGCTCTTGCTCAATTGTTAATTGACATAAACCAGAAAATTTTGTGGGATACTTGGGAGATGAGTTACTTTCACAATAAAAAACTAAATTAGCCTGAATGAGCCCATTCTATAAGTGTATAACAAGAGTTTTGTCCGTTTTTATGACTCTACTTTAAACTGTCGGTTTACTTATATACTTATTCAATTTAATCGAAATAAGCGCCATTACAATCAGAGCACTTTTGCCAACGTAACACAAGTCGATTAATCACGTAAGCATAACAATTGCGTCCTCGGGATTCGATGAAGTCGACCACGGCCGTTTTCACCTGGTCCTGATTGGCGAAGGTTCTACCGGTGAGAAAGTTATCGAAGTGCTTGAAAAGACTGTATTAGGTTGGCAAGAGATCTGGGGAGTATGGGTGGACGAAGCAGAACTTCGACGCTCAATTCGTTCAATTTTCGGACGGTTATTTTTTAAACGTGCGGACGGGCGTTGTCGTGGAGGATCGTTATGGTTGCGCAAAAGCAAAGAAGAACGTACCTCTGCGGATGCACATCTTCACCGGTAGCAGGAGGTTGCATATCTTAAAGAGGATTTAGAGGTGATTTTGAATTGGGGTGGAAGTAACCAGGTTCAATTCAATGCCACGACACCCCAGGCCTCGGTTTTCTTCAAAAAGATAAATGTCTCGGAGCCGGAAATAATCATGTCAGGTCAGACAAATGCGCTTTCTGTCTCGATAAGTTTGTTGGGGGTTAAAATGGCATAATCATGTCGCTAGAATTGAAGGGTGCTTCTTAAAAGCTGTTCTGAACCAGAAAACTGTACACACCTCAGCAACCTTTGGAAGCTTTATAAAGCTCAGATCAGACCTACTTTCGAGTATTGCTCTCATGTATGGAGCTCCGCCCCTAAGCATACCCTTAAGTTGCTGGATTCCATTGTCTCTTTTCTATAGATACTTTCACGGAAGGTGTTCAAGTGACTTGGCACATTTGATTCCAGCAACGCGACGGACTGTGGCTGCTTATCGTTTTGAGGTTCAACTCAGTACACCTCGAACTTCACTGCTAAAGAACTCTTATTTGCTGTTTCAACAAGTATTTGAAAATGAGTAAACTCAAGCTGAATGTATTGAAAACAAAAGCGATAATAATCATACAGCCAAATAGACTCAAAAACTATCAACCTCAGCACTCAGCATAGATGATAAAAGAATGGAAGTAGTGAATTCAATGAAATATCTGGGATTCCAGATGGATAACACTCTGTTTGATGAACACTTTGAGTAAATTCATAAAAAAATTTCAAAGAAATGATTTTTTTTCTAGAATTGCCAATAATTTTTCAACAGAGTCAAGTATCACAGTTTACAATTCAATTGTTGAGCTACACTTTGATTATTGTTCCTCTATCCTATATCATACGTCTACTCAATCAGAATAAATTGTCTCAACTTCAAAAACTTCAGAATCGTGGTATGAGGATCATTTTGAAGTGCTGTAGAGATACTCCTATTGCTATTATGCTCAATGTTTTAAATTGGCCATCCATTTCCTAGACCATTATATTTCACAATGATTTTCGTTTACATGATATTGAATAATTTAGGACTTTGATATCTTGTACCTTTTGAATGTTGAGAGAGGGAGACTTGACGTCCGCACTGCAAAATCTAATAAATAAATTTTCAATTCTCTTCAATCTGATTTATGTACAAGATCTGTCTCATTTCTTGTATTTTAATGGTGATTCTTTGTGTGAGTACACTGTTTATTTTATTTTTCCCTAGTATATAGAAGATTTTCAAATATAAAAGCTGATTAGAGTCATAGAATAATGGTCAGCAAGTTTTATCAGGTTAAGTAAAGGTTACAAAGCTCTCAAGGTAGATTTTTGAATAATGAATACTTTGTCTAGATAAGTTTCCGATGCTGTACTTCAGCTTAGGATACCGTATCAATTTAATGATGAAGAGAATGATATGTTATTAGTGCTGCATTTTAAAATAATTGACGATAGCTGAAAGAACAGGCTCTAGTATAGTTTCATGACATCATACTTTCTCAACGAATTTTTCACTAGAATTCTGTAAGCATGAAACAGTGGTAAATCGCTATCGCTTTCATTTTGTGTTTATGAAATAATAAATGTAATTTGTTGTGTAACATACAGGATCTTTCACGACGAGCGTTCGTTAGGAATATATGGAGAACGATTCAAAATAAAAACTTGAAATTTTGTGGTAGTGGGTTTCACAAAATGGCCTTCTCAACTAAAATATTTTCAACTTCCGGTCTCTTTC
>WOGR01012698.1:0-10103 GCA_015342045.1 Leptinotarsa lineolata | reverse complement strand
AAGTGCACTATTTTTCAATTTGACATTTCTATCAAGTGAACTATAAACAAAAAATCATGAAACAAGCCCATTGTCACATATCGACACAAAAACTCCAGTTTGTTATATTTATCAGAATCATCATGACGTTCTTGTTTTTGGTCAACAGTGAGCTCGCGCGGCACCCACTTTGAACAGAGCTTTCTCATAGTCAAATGCTCATGCAATGTAAAGCCATCATCTCCTTTTGATATCTTTATAATGTTAGCTAACTAACGCAACTTCACTTTTCGATCATTTAAAACGACTTTGTGGTTTTTTGTTTTTTGATGTTACTGCCTCATTTGGACGTTCACTGCGTTCTGCATCATCGATGTTCCTACGTGCACGTTTGAAGTCAGCAAACCAACATTTAATTATTGTTTCTGATAGAGCGGAGCCCTTAAAGCACTTTTCGAACCATTGCTTCGTTTGAACAGTATTTTTTCCCACCAAAAAGCAATGTAAAATTGAAACACGAAATTGTTTCTGATATACTGTTTTGAATATAACAAAACAAATAACAACTTTCTTTTGAAGGTTGGTATCAACTGAAAAAGCGGTGAATGCAGTTAGACTAGCGCCATCTATATGTTAGGCCCGAGACTTTTCAACCCATGTAGTATCATCATGTTCGGTTTTTGGGAATGTGTTCCTCGAGTAGTTGATTTTTCGACTTTAATGTGGCCGTATCATCGAAAGTAGACCGGAGCGCCAAGTTTTGACCCAGATTCGTGATCAGTAAACAAAAATTGGTAAGTTTGATCGAAACTAGAGCGAGTCTTGAAAAAATGTCACCCGGTGCGTGAGATAAAATACCATTATCACCCGATTACGTATCTATTTCTCACAAAGAGAGCACTCCCAAAATCTGCAGAAAGTGCACCCGATCAATACCTCCTCTCGTACACAATCAATAACTGCAACGTCACGAGAATATCGTAATCGCTTTCAATGTTTAACATTTCCAACATAGATCCACACTTAAGTTACATCTTTTAAATTATATTTGTCGTTGATAATTTAAGATTTATCTATAAATACGCCTTTGGTATTAAATGACATTAGCTCACGTAGTTGGCCATGAAAATAACATGCGTCCGCCCGTGTAGCGTTTGTTTTCGTTTACTGGATGCCAGCGGGGAGTTAGGTGTTCCATGGAACTGTTCTATGGCCGATTTCTCGGAAAACATTCAGTTAGATACAGTTCGGGTTAATTCATTCAGGTGCCAATAAAGATATAAAAAGTGATTTTCCATTTGGAGAGCGACAAATATGTTTCAAATATGTATTTATGTTTCTATAACCTATATTTGTACTGAGCCTATTTACGAAATCTCGGGCTTAGAAACGTCCCTCCACCAATCACACCTGACTCACCTTCTACATCAAGTTTCTCCTGCTGCATAAATGAGTGTCAAAACAGGAAAACACTTATTTTCGTCGAGTTATCAACTGATAAGACTGAATCTATCAGGCAGGCCTGTTATTTCGGTTTATGCGGTTTTCTTTCTCGATTGGTGTTCTTAGATTGTTTTCTCAAACATATTCAAGGTTAGATACGCGGTAGAAATTATCGACATTTTTGTCTCCGAGAAAAACATCGATAAATTCTCACGGAGGAGGCAAAAACAAAAGAGAATTCACAAGAATAATAGAAACTGCGGGCCTATATACCCAACCGCCCAACATAATTTCACTACGACTGCGACAACCCTAGAAATTATGTAGAAGTCACTGTTTTTCAACTCCGAGAGGGAATTACAATATTTCAAAGATAATGAGTATCTGCCAATCTGCCATGCGTGGATGATTTCTTTATTACCTCCTGAATCATAATTTCACTCCACTCAACGGCAGATAATAGATGCGTTAAAGTATGAGATAAGTTCTACTTCAAAACTAACTGAATATATTAATAAATTATTTATCAAGTAGAAATTAATGTCTTCATTTGTTCAAAATGTTCACTTTTGTATTCAGTTATCGGTTTCATACACGTTTGTTTCCAAGTTCTACATTTATAAGACAGCGAGTGAAAAAATTACATGTACTTCTATACGAATTCGTGAGGCGCACAACACCTTAAAACACAAACTTACTTTTTTCCTCTATTCAGGTTTCATTAAGCCAAATCATTGAACACAAAACACAGAAATACATGGAACACAAATAAGTGACCAGTGACAGATGATAGAAAAGGCAGGTGCCACCTATCTGAAGAAAAAATAGTAGTATCTAAAAATATATTTTAAGTACGATATTATGCATACTTCCGTGTCTAGCCCTAAAAGCCTTGAAAGGCACTCAGCTAGAGACCTAACTGTTGAATCTATTAAAATCATCTACTGTGAACACGTGTGATTAATACTAGTCAAACCACATTAATTTTTCGCCCCATTATAATATGGATGTTGATTTGTTAGAAGGCATGTCAGTAGATATTTTTCAGCTACTGGATTATCATACGTACACTCGTAAAATGTGAGAGTTGCATCAGAAAGGATTTCCTGCAGGAATGAAACATTTGCAATGGAAATAGAAAAAAACACTCAGCATGAATGAAATATTAGAAACTTCAAGCAGTATTGATAATTAATGTAAACCGTCATCATTTTCAGCATCCGAAACAATACTATCACTTTACTGTACAGCAGAAGCATTCTATAAGTCTGAGCTCTTCGATAATAGCAACACGTTGTATCCCTCGAGTTCCGCTGGTTGGAGATGAACTATTCTCGGGGAAGATTTCATTAAAGAGAGCCACTTCCGTTACGCTGTGGTGGCCATCCTGACAGTCTTTCATAACATAGGTAGAGCATCTTTCGGTTTCGTTATATGTTGTGACGGAATTTTATTATGCATACTTACAGAGTGAATCGTTGGGTAACGCCAGTCCGAGGCAGTTTAATTGAATTTAGCAGATCATTATCGGAGGAGCATTGCATCACCCGCCGGTTGGTAAAAGTTGTTAATTTTTTTATCGGGCTCGTTGGAAATTATGAATAATCAGTGATTTTCATAACGGTGTGCGTTGGCTCTCCTTTTCTGTACCAATTAAGCGTTCTCCAATTATACTGACTAGAGGCAGCAGTGTACAAAAAAGAAGAATAATAAGAAGAGGAGGAATAATAACGAGAAGAAGAAGAAAAACGACTCTATTCAGTTACGGCGTGCCAGCCAGGATTTGATTCTTTCTGATCGTAATCAACCTACTATTTAGAAATAAACCCTTGTTTTTTTGTTTAACCTGCGTATAATTCATTCAGTTTTGAGTTATTTTAAAACATTTGAAAAAAGTCAGACAATACAGTTTTATAATCTATATTGTCCTCTTTTGAAGAAACTTCCTGACAAAGTCAAATATACAACTGTGGGTATCGGGAGATAATAAAAATGGATTCGTTCACTCTGTAAATATAGCCGATTTTTTGACTATCCCTGTACGATATTGAAAGAACGTGTCTTTCTTTTATACAGCTCGGATTCGAGCGAGATATCCCAACATTCACAACTCGATATTGAACATTTATAAATATTTATTTTATTGTTACAGACATCTGAGATTATTGCAATAAACAAAGGTGAATGTCTAATGCTTTGATGAGTATATTTTATTTTGCATATTTCACATATGGGTTTCGAAAAGATAAACAAGTTCTACTGAAATTACCAACTCAAGGTTCTGACTCGTCAACCTCAAAGATAAATATTTTTTTGGAACCTTTTTAACGAGCGTTGATGAGCAACGAGAGGTTTCGAACTTTAAAAGTATCAAAAAGATTTATTACGTACTAGATCTCTAAAAAGTGTTCTCACCAACCTAACCAAGAAGTGAATTTTATTGAAATTGAACCTGTTGAATGAGCGCAAAAAATAAACTATAAGCACATAATTTGTTTCGTATCTTTCTTCCTGCATTAGAATTCGTAAGTATTTACAGTAATTAACTTCAATCGAGTAACTAAGTGCTGTTTTTATCGTACAGGAATGAGTTATAAATTTAGTATATATCTGAAAACACTATACAACTCAGTTCGTTACCTCCGCTAAGTAACATATCAAAAGATTTCAAAAATAGAAAAGGAATGAGCTGATACCTTCTGAAGAATGGGGATGGAAAAAAGTGATCTGATACCTATCAAAATGAAGCGATCTGCAACTGTTTCTGAAATGTTTTCTCTGAAGACATGTCTTCTTAAATGAGGCATATCATTAAAAACCTGACTATATCCATTTCGGACAATATCCTAGAAAACAGTGGATTCTGAATCTATTCTTGCTTCTATACGAAATTTCAAGGATTCTCAAAATAATTTCAAAACCAGATATAGCGAGTTTTGTAATGCCACGTTTTGAATAATCGATGGGAATATAATTTATATATCTACGATTTCTCTGAAACGCATTGATTTCATCTTTATTACATCTACAACTTACGTTGTTATATAAAATATAGAAATATTTTTTAAAGCCGCACAAAACTGCTTTTCTTATATGAATAGTATGTATATTTAAACAATAATATTAATCCTGCAACAATAAGTTTCTGATTTCAAATAATATAGCAGAACAAAAATTTGAAAAAATAATCAAATTAGTAAATTTTTTCATTGACCTCGGATATGATTCACACTTCCTATTTGGAAAAATAGTCGCCAACACTCAACAGCTTCATATCGTTAACCCGATTGGGGAAACACATGTTGCAAATATATTTCCCGCTTATGCAATTTTCTATCGATCTGTTTGAATAATTTCGAATAAGGAAATTGATAAGTTATCTCGCTGCTCAAACAGAAAATTGCATCGAACGAGAAAAACTTATCTGTAATATGTACTTGAGATGACGAGGCTCGTCTCTAGATGTACCAAAAAAAGGGAGTGTGCTCTAGATTAGAGAATTCTCGGAAGAATTTTGTGATGTAACAGTAAACACGAGCTATTGACTGATGCGAGCAAATACGAGATTGGGTGCATGCTGAAGTGCCTGGAAAACTTTTTGATTCCGAAATAAATTAATTTTTTAGCTAGTTTTTAATGATACGTTTTTAAAAGTCTATTCGAAATGAGTTTGTTGAAATATAACAAAACTCGATGCAATATCGTTTTTACTACCAACGAACTGATTCGGATCGTGGCGGGGTAGGCACAAAACATGTGCTCTGCTATTTCACAATCTTCTAATCAGAAACACAAGTTAAGTGTCTTTATGTGATGATTTAGACTACAGTTACCTATAAATAGGCCTGTTTGGCAATCTTGGTAGAATTTTCCAAAGTCTGATCTTGCAGTTTAGGTCAGTGATAGGCCAAACCTACAGCAATGCCAGAAACAAGTTCTAGTCCGATAAAACAGCTTGCAGTGTGCTCCCTTGCAAAGTATCACTAGCTGCATTACTTTCCAGCTCAATGTGACCAAGAATCCACACTAGAGATCCAATTTGTTTTTCCATAGAAGGGAGCCTAATTTGGCGGGCCGCTCTCAACTTGGATATGACCTGGTGAGAGGCAGCCGCTTGGCTACTATATACACCTTTAATTAGAATCCCAAGGTTGTTTTTGATCCATCAGCTACCTACTCTTAGTACTTTTCCCCCTGAATTGATTGATGAAGGCATCAAGTTGAAGGTAATTACCAGAAGGCTTTGACTTCCACTGCCAACCAGTAGTTAAAAACAGCAGATAATTCGTTAAGATACCGGCCGTGACAGCTTATACTCTATGATGGCTTCTAGTTCTACAACTTTCATTTTAGACATTACATATTTTTTTTCTACCTAAAGAGTAGAAAATTTCGATAATACCTCATACACACTTTGTTTTATTTAAATTAAAAGATTGGAAGCCCTATATTCACACGACTGTGATTTGATTTCTGAATAAAAAATAATACCTTGAGTATTTTCAGTAATGCAGAAAATGAAGTTATCCATTATTTCTACAGTAGTTCCAATCGGTTTTCAAAAAACCAAATTACGCGATCAAACATCGATTTATCACTTACTTACACGTCATAATAACCCCGATAATCCCTCATACAAGGGGTGCGATCTGACGATTGCCGTGTCAGATGCCTTTTTCGCACGGCTCTGATCCCCATCGGGAAGTCAATGCGTTTATTGTGGTTGTGTTTACAAACTGTACCACCTCGAACTATTGTACGGGAATCATCTCCGCTCGAGGCGATCAAAAGGGCCCATTCATCACTTAAATTGGATTGGTAAAGGCTGAGGGATGAGAGCTTTTGTCAGAGGTGTTCAATCAGGAAGGTGGATCGGCGAGCAGGAATATTGACTGGAAACAATAATTGGTAGTTTCGGTGAATTGACAGGACCTGCAGGAATGGAAATGGTGAAATACTCGTCAAGCGCCTAATTACTCGATAGAATAGTCTATTTTCGGAATAGCTACGATTTTTTCTCTTTTTCATTTAGTTCCATCACTTCTACACACAGTATTTAAAAACTCGACATATTTAAATAAAATATATTTTTGTTGAAGGAAGGGCAAACTTCCAGAGAGGTTATTTAATACAGCTTTCAAAACATAGCTCAAAAAAACATGTCTCAATTTAAACTACTCTTTTTCACGAGTATTTTCACAGTCCAGCTGAAATTTTGGTGGTATGCTTTTGGGAGGTGATGATTTTTTATAAAATTTCATGCTCTGTAAGGATACTTTTTTTAATTTTGAATATCTGCAATAATTTCAAAGATATTAGAGATATTGTGTAACTGATTTATAATTTATGAACTATTTATTAACGAAACTTGGCACAAATCGTAATTAACAGTCGAATGACATCTCAAACATAATTTTCTGTAAAGGTGTTTTGCGAAATAAAATTTGTGAACTAAAGTGATCGAACAATCCTTAATTTAGGTCAAAAACTCAGAATTAATACGTGGATGGTGTTTTCAATCACTTGAAAAAGCTATTGAAAAGACTTGGCAGTTATCAAACTGATGAAAATGATTTTTCTCGATTGCCGTCCTAAAATTTTCCTGAATACAAAAATAAACATTTTACACAGTTTCAAAGCCGCGGATATTGATTAGTCTTTGAGTAATAGGATTACCAGAAAAACTTCAGTGAAACGAATCAAGTGAAGAGTTTCTCGTCAAATTCTCTAAAATGATCAGATTACAAAACTCCAGAATCGATTCCACTCTCCACTCTCCACAATCCTAGAAACTAGGAGAAATCAATGCCGAACAAATTGATATTTCTGAAACACGCAATAAAAATACCGGCGCTTGCATGCGATTTTTAATTATTATCATTTTTAATTTATCACTTGAGAAATGCTGGATTTCACGAAATGAATCTTTTTTTCACGATTTGTTTAGATTTAATAGACGAAGTTGTGAAACGCTGCGGCAAATATTACAAAACTCCACTTAACAACCAGCTTTCGAAGAAAATTGATACCTTTGTGAGTGTATACGGTCGATACAAATATTGGGCGTGATTTGGTATACTTGACTGTGATATGATAGTAATACATATTACTGTTAACGTTACTGTATCGATCGGTATTTATATGTTTTCAATAGATTGGTTTAAAAAAATATTCCACAAATGGAATCACTACGTAATTTGAATACACTGCCGAAAAATCTGATGACGTCACCAGATATACAAAATACAAAGCCATTTAGGAATCGCCATTAGTTTCAAGCGTTTCTGTTTGAAATGTTTGCAATTGTATTTTGGATGACAAAAAAATCTCAAAAGGTTTTGAGATTCAAAAGAATTTCTTTAATAAGATGAATGAAAACACTTTTTGTCTAATTTCCACTACGTTTATTTATTTTTACGACCGGTTTCGGGGTTAAGCCCATCATCAAGTAAAACTCGGTGTGTGCTCGGTAGTGTAGAGGTTAGCACATCCACCTTTCAAGTGGAAGACCGGGGTTCAATTCCCCGCCGGGGCGCTGTGCTGGCTAATCGCACGTTAAAAGATTAGGCCTCGTTATTCCATTGCTCGCACAAGTTTCGACTTCAGAGGGTTGACGTTCGTCAGCTGGTTAACGGAACGAACAATTTTAGAACAAAAAACAATCAAGTAAGTAAGTACTAAGTAAGTTTTACTTGATGATGGGCTAAACCTCGAAACCGGTCGTAAAAATAAATAAACGTAGTGGAAATTAGACAAATAAAGTGTTTCCATTCATCTTATTAAAGGTCTCTAGATGGACTGATGTTTTATCACAATACGAAATGTGATCAAAGAGTACGATCTCTCACGGCTGGACGTCATTTGTTGCATCTTCTTCGATAATATCTACCGCAGCAGTAGACGAAACGTCAAACCTGCACGCTTAACAAATTCAAAAAATAACTTTCGACACAACGAGTATATATCATGAAAACTGCTATTCCTTTGTAAGATATTTTATTTTCCCATAAAGTATTTCTAATTCATGAAAAGTTTATACCGAATACACCCCCGATTTATTTCATCCACAACGAAAGCAGTGAAATTTAATATCCTTTGAATATCATATTATGAAAAGTTCTTCATCCCACGTACCCTGATGTAAATCGAATGTGATCCCAGATATGGTTTTTTGAATAACTCTCGAAGGTCTCGACTTGGTTTTTTTCACAAAATAGATTGAGGCAACAATAAACGAAGGGAGGAATACGAGATTTTCTACATCTCTCCGCTTTCAGACTGCACGTTCCAATACAAAACTTCGAAGGTAATAAATGTTTCCTCTGACTTTTTGAGCCGATTAGGAAAGTTTCTCCTCGCATTCTGTTAAAACTTTGTTATACTCCTACTTGGTTATTCGTACCATGGAAATAGTCGTGAAATTTGTCTACTGAAGATACAGGGGGTGCTCGAAAAATTGATAAATGATTACGAGATTCTACCTTTGTACTAAACTTAGTTCAGTAAATTTTTATAACAATCTATTCATTGGCAAATACTTATAATAATAATAAAAATCCATAATGTACATAACGTACATCGCAAGACCTTTCACCTACTTGATGAATGATAATTGTACATGTGTTCTGGTAAAAACCAATCAAATACATATATATTGACAAAGAAACTTTTTCCAACTTAAATTATCTGAATGAACAATTCGTCCAGGCCAGTCTCGACTCATCCACATTATAGGTTTATGGACTGACACCTATCAGAGAACAGCTACTCCCCTGGCTAATACCACGAAGGGCGTTGGAGTATATCCGACAGGTGTCAGTGCAGGGTTCGTCACAGAAATAATTCCTGCATAAGCTGTTGGTGATACAACTTCCGGAATCATTTCACACTTTTTTTGTTCAATGCAGAATTTCTGAAATCTGGTGATATTTTCATAAATCTTGTGATTTTTGTTCATAGATATAGATGTGGTGATTTTGAATTTCGCCTCCCGGCAACACTGCATTGTAGTGAAATTCAGTAATAGTGATTTCCTGAGGACGATACATTGGTTAACGAAACGCGTGTCGAAAGACCGTATTTTTTGTTCTGGTGTTCAGAAAGTGTTCTCAATGAAGGAAACATGTTTCTTTAGTTCAAACTCAAAGTTGGTCAAGGAATAAGAAAAAATTTCTTTGTCTATAATATTTGAAATAGAGGAGAATTCATGAAGTAATTTGTATTTGTTGAAAATTTATTAAACAGTTGGTGATATCGAATAGGATATTTTGAAATATTATATTGAATTAGATCGTTAATTGAAATGGTATCGGTCGAACCATTCAGAGTTTTGATGGAAAATTTAATGCCAGCAATACTGATTAACTTCAATTAACGACACAAAAAATTACAGTTACTTGGTGAGTCTTTGAAATATTTTTCGTTGACGTTATCTACGAACCTATTTTCAATGTTTTTGATTCGTTCTATGTATATATAGTGAGCACCATATGTAACGGATCAATTCATTTTCCACGTTATTAGCCATTTTCAAGAAAAACCCTGAAACATATCGATTCATGTATATGAAAAGACACTCTGTGACAGCCACCCCCCAATTTTTTTTTAATGCAAAAGGGGGTCAAGTGATATTTCATTTTCAAGGGTATTCAATGTTCTGTATAGCCATATATTTAATTTCG
>WOGR01012697.1:0-10104 GCA_015342045.1 Leptinotarsa lineolata | reverse complement strand
TGCAATATCGAGTATGATATCTTGAAAATTGATTGGAATTTGTATTTCATCTGCATTTTTTTAATATGATGAACCATACGGCTTATATGTATGCTCATGAAGGCTGATGAGGGAATGGTCGAACATGGGCTCCTCGAACACCTCCAATTTATCACTTGTGGTGATTTTCGCCATATTATTATTTTTTATATCGTACCTTCAAGCCAATGAATTCAAGAAAGTTCAGGCTACTAGCGCTAACTCTATATCTTGACAGTTTGACAGACATCCGTGGAATGAATCGACTTTTAGAATTCCTCTTCTTTAAATGCATATGATCATAGTCTACACTAAATGCATTATGCTGATTCAACTGATGCCTATGCTGCAATCGCTGGCTATTGAAGCACAACCCCATTTTTTCGGAAACAATAATCGTGGAGTTTATATTTTCAATAATGATTATTATTTGCTTAGCGTTAGGAAGTAATGAATACTGAGTTACAATTTCATCAGCTCCAGCTTTATACTAATTTTTTCACAGATGGAATTGATCATCGGTCACCATCGTTTTTGCTCGATTGTTTGAATGCTTATTGTGGGTTTTTTCCAAATCACATTGCATTGATTTGATATCCTTTTCCATATGCTCATACTTTTTACGAATTCTACTAATTTTAATCCAAGCGTAATGAGATCTTTTTTGACTGATGCGGAATGTTTCACTATTCCATCTAATCTCAGAATAATTTTATCAATATCATAATCTAATTCTCGTCTCATCTTTGAGATGTGAAAATCAACATATCCACGATTAACGCAATCCATACTCTCTTCAGGCTCCGCTATATTTTTCAAACGTTTATTTTCCATATCGAAGTTTCCATCGGAAGTCAATTTGAAGCCAACTCCATATTTTCCTCGCAAAACAGTATTTGAAACAACCTTACTTCTGCGACCAAACTTATCGATGCTTCCTTTACCCATTTTTCATAATACACTAATGACTGTCGTCGATGTTGTGAATAAATATATGAGAAATGATGATTATTATAGCTTCATCAATTCCAATTTGACTATTATTTTTTCACCATTGAAATTGATCAGATTACCATTATCCAATATGCATAGATATGTATATGTTTATGTATGTATATGTCGAGGTATTGACGACCGCCAGGTTGGATTGGCATATAAATGATATTTTGTGGCTCTTCGGTAAGTTTGTAACCGGGCTCTACATCAATATCAAATATGCTATGGATTTCATCGCCATTTGAATATGCTCCAGCCGTGACAATACAATCCACACGAATAATCCTCACCTTATTTTTATTCACAGGCAATGTTGATTCATGTGTTTCACCACAGCCGAAAACATTGTCGTCGAACCCCAGAAGTTCAGCAATGGTATTTTCATGTTTAAGATTGATGTAATATTTCGACCGCATTTTGCATTTCAGAGTGTTGTTGTTTGCATGTAGGAGAAATACTTCGTCGATATTTTCTTCATCCCCATTTTCTCGTTGCACTTCTTTGGATTTGATGAATCTTTGAATCACCTTATTAATTTCATCAATTTCATACGCCCCAGGTGGAATTTTTATAATAGTGGGGGGTGAGTTAATTGCCTGCAAACAGCCAATAACATTATTCTTAGCATCTACATTGAATATGAAGTTGTAGGAGTAGGAACCATGTAATCCCAGACCATAATTACTGGTGGTATCCAATTCGATAGGTGGGTAAAAGTTGGCGCTCAACTCGCTAGAGTATCCCGACAATGAAAACGTACGTGACATGACTGATGAATTTTCGCTGATTCATGTCTTTTTATTTCTGGCAGCAGAAATTGTGAAGTTATCGTCGCTTTTTCAGTGGTCTATCCATATCATTATGTGTGACTACATTCACATCATTCACTTTACAGTAACAACAGAAAATTTTTCTTGTAGGTGGACCATCATTCACATCGAAATTACTGATGCTACCGCTGGAATGTATGTAATGGTCTTGACAGTACTGATACTTCAACACATCAATGTCATTTTGTAGGTTCTGTGGTAACATCCCATACAGATGCAATTTCATGTGATTGTGAATCACTTCGAAATATATTCATCTTTCGCAATATTGTACCACCTGTTTCAACAATCCTTATGTAATCATCAATTGATATTTGATTTCTTATAACGGATTTTTTGATACTTTTTGCCTTCTTTATTTCATCTGATACACTTTGAACGTGATAAGCTTTGGCACCTGTGCCGTGGAAACTAATGATAGGATCATTCGGGAGTTCATCCTTCATCTTTCCCAGCATCGACTTCCTTACTGGCACATTGAATTTATTATCTATCGCATAGTTGGAAGTGTCAAATTTATCAATGTTCTCAGTCATGAAATCATAGAAATTATCAGTCATTATTTTCAATATCAAAGAATCCGTATCGGTATAGAGAAGAGAAGCTTGAGGTCCATAATGCCTTTTGATGATGATATGAATGGCGACAAAGTCTTCCGAAAATATGGATAATGTTTTGGAATTGGGATGAGCTATAAGAGCGTTGGGACCCATACCTCTTCTTATAGATTCCCAATGTGTAACAATCCGAATGTCTCTTCTATTATCAACATTCTCCATTATTTTGCCATATATGGACTTCACGTTCAGTTTGAATGGGTTCTTCTCGAACTTATTCTTGGCATTATTTCTTAGAGTCTTATTCAAATCAATATATTTTTTAACCATAGTGATTGATTAAATCTGAGAATTCTTTGAATTCTCATCACAATCAAACCATTACGAACCGCTTGTTTCAAATTTCTATAGTGAAAAATATACTTTTTTTATCATTCAAATTTGGTTTGAGTTTGGGTATTTTAGACTTTGAACCAGGTGGTATAATGTTCTCCACCAAAAATGGCAAATCTGAATGTAAATCGTGGAATTCTATAGGGTAGTGCACATCTACTTCAAGAATGTATCCTTGACAGCCATCATCTGGAATGCTATGATGTCTAGCTGACTTATTTCACTGGTGGTCAACAAAGTGAATGCGTCAACTGGTAGCGATTGACACATACTATGATCATATAGATTGGTAGCATCCAAATACATTATGAAGGATGTCAAACTATCAGCAAAAGTGTTATATACCACATTCAAATCATTCGATTGATTAATGACTTGATTGGAACTATTGAATGCTTCAAGATTGTAGCGCCCAAACACCTCCATATTAACTTTCACAATTTCATGAATGACCAACACTTCTTCGAGTAGTTTCAATACTTTCTGCTTCAATTTATTGAAGAATATAGTGTAATCCATAAGGTGATTTTGACTATCCACCCTATAGCTCACAATTCTACACTTGAACGCTGTGTCTATGATTTTAACACCCTCTCCATAATGCACACATGCATTCGTTCTATGCTGCAAGGTTCTCCGATGTACATTCATCTGATCATTTGAAATTATCAAATTACAGCACTGACATGTCTGCATTGCCGGAGGTGCAGGTGCTGGGGGGTTTAACCTCACTCTCTTTGAAGTTGATGCTTCTCCATCATTCTTAGTTGATTGTCGTGTATAATTTACCAACTTACAGGAATCGCGCTGATGACAATGCAGGTTGTATTACGCGTGAAACTTTTCCCACATTCGTTACACATATACATTTTGTATGAAATTATATGAACCACAAGATAGTGAGGAGAATGCGAACTGAGTGAAACATTCACACAGCACTTCTGATGAAAGTATTTTCCCCCACCACTTCCCACTTCGACTCGATGAACATGACGGAGTCCAATCTCAAGCTATATGTTCAAGGTCATATGGCATGCACATATCTGAATATCGTGAGATGGCCTCCAAGGTCGAACCTCAAGGTCGCGCATGCAGACTCGAATCTCAAGGTCTACACCCATGGTCAAAATCATATCGTATGGCACGTAACGGAAGGTCATATGACGTCATTCAAGGCCATGTTGCATCATACAAGGTCTATATGAGGAGGTCCAAATACGGCATTAGACAACTACTATGATGAGTGAAGTTTGAACCTGAGCAAAGCAATATTGATACCTATTGATTACATCTGATTCATTGGAAATCATTCAAACTGTGTGCAATTTGAATGAAAAAAAAATATATAATGTCAACTAAGTGAAAACATATAAACAAACAAATTTGTGAACATTGACAGGATTATTCTTCTGAAAATCTGCTTCACATCACTCAGGACAAAGGTACGCCTTGCCTGGATTCTGATGAATCTGCTAAAAAACAAAATGAACCACAACTACGAGAAACTATTAAGAGATCCACTTAATCGCTTCTCCTTGTATTTGGTTAGAAAAAATGCTATAAACTAATAATGACTCAATAATGGAAACAGGCACCTGATTCGTAGATATATGAAAATTTTCAATAATACCTTAGGTGCCAATTCGAAAAATGTAAAGATACATACGTATGCAATAACATATACAATCTAGATAATGATTTGTAAGATACGCTCACCAGCAAAACGTAGATGGAGTCTCCTGAGGTCTCCGACAGAAGCCACTTTTTTTCAAAACTCTCCCAAACTCTTACCAGGAAGTCGAAAATGCCCCCTCAATCGACTATACCGCAATAAACTGCAAAGTAAATCACCAATACCGAAATCTCTTTGCGAATCCTCTAAATAATTTACCAGAACTCTGTAAGAAGTCCAATCAACCTACTTCTGAGTTCGTACGCTCCTGACTTTTCACCTCAAGTCAGCTAGCCAAATAAAACGCGAATAATCTCCCAAATATCAAGATCCCTTCTCGAAACCGTATTCCACTCTACTCGAGAATTTCCACTCTGTAGGAAATTCAACTGGCCTACTCCTGACTTCGTCACTACTGACTTTTATCTCAAGTCAGCTTACCCGAATAAACCGCTAATATTTATCACTATTGAAAACACCTCGCGAAACCATGTCTTGGAATATCTAACACGTATTTCAACAACTCACGAATTTTCTGACACTCTCCAGAAAATTTAATTGACCTACTACTGACTTCGTACGCTACTACACTTTTTCACCTCAATTCAACTAAACCGTGAAAAATTAACGATACGTAAACCCTTGAAGACACAGTCTCATCAGAGACAAGACACAGTCTCATCAGAGACCTGCTTTTGGGTTGAAAAGACCTGGTCAAAATACCGAACTACCCGTAGGTCCGCGCAAGACTGACATAATTCTTTTTCAGCGTTTTCCAGCTGAAATCTGTTAGGGGATGGAATTCGAATTTTCCCAGAAAAACTCCTATCAATCAAACAGAGTCTGAAAATATTTCTTGACTAGCACTCTTTCTTAACGTCCTTTACATGTCCGGTGGATAAGTCGGCAAGAATTAACGACAATTCTCTCGTTATTTTTAATATAGCGACCCTGCTACTGATATATAGATGTCACTGCAAGGGTTATTTCGATATTTTTTTGTATCTAGAAATGAAAGCGCTTTGGTATGTAGACTATCTCAAACGGTTTCATTAATTTTATCATATCGTTAGATTAATGATGTTTGCTTAGTCGCATCCATGAAACTTTGAACTATCATGAAATTAATTTTGTTTCATTATGAGACCTTTTCAAATCTTTTTCACATCTATTTTTATGGAGTTTACAATTCGACCTTTTTGAATAGTGAATAACATTAACCAAAGCTTCTCTTATCCCGTTTGGAGTTTTTATGCCTCGCAGTGAAAGATTACGTAGTTTAAAAAAAAGTTCAATTGAAATACTGAATAAATCATAGACAAAGGATAGCCCTGTCTTATTGAGCTTTTTATGTCGAATATTTTAGACAGAAAGCCATTTATCATTATGAAATAATTTGCAGGGCAATGCCTGTATTATTTCATTACTTAATTCTATAATATCCGTGGTTTGCCAGAGATATGAATGACTAACCCTATCAAAGACCTGGAAAAAAAATCAATATTTATGATACCTCTTTCAGTTTTCTGTTCGGTTTCCCAGTCTAAGATAGTATCCCTGATTGAAAGAAGGTTGTTGGATATTGACTTTTCTGTTCCACAGTTCCACTCCTATAATTTTTGACAACACTATTTTTATTCTTCCCCCTACAATTTTTGTTAGTAATTTGTAGTCAGTATTCAGTAAAGCTATATGCCTCCAATCATTGATAATCAATGAATTTTTCACCTTTGAAATGAGAGTGAGAACAGCAACAGAAAAATCTCCAGGGGACAAAACTGCACTAGTGAAAATCAAGTTTAGAAATTTTGTTAACTTGTAACGTGATAAATCTCAACTTGAATTATATATCATACAATATGGAGAATATTTTCAACTTTATCGAATTATTTTTTACTCAAAATAAATATACATTGCATTTGCTGAAACTTAAATCAATAATAGCACGATATCCCCCATTGTACTGTAACGGCAATATTCCACATTTGTCGGCTGATTAACAATCAGCCGACAAATGTCACTTGGGTTCGTTCTTTCTCATTCTCGAGAGTGGATGGCCTGAAAAAGAACGTAAAGTTATAAGGGAAGTTCTTTTTGAGCTGGAAATCAATTTCTTCAGGAAATAATTTCCATTTCTAGCTGAAGACCATTATGATATGTTACCCACCTGTTAGCTGATGATTGTTCAGTTGTAGTCCGATTCCATTGTTTAAATAATTGTTTGTTTCCGTCTCCATCTTTGTACATAAGGGTTCCGTTGACTGTTGACTCAGAATAAAATTCCGTTCCAGATTGGACCTCAGTTGCAATCTTCATTCAATTAGCTGTCGCGTCGGGTTCATGAGAGAGTAATTTCAGTTGTTGTTAGATGGCGTAAGAAGTCCAGTTATAGTTTATTAGTGGAATTTTTCTGGAAAGTCTTGTAGAAAGCCATCGTTCGTCACGTTTTCGAAATAATTTGTCAGAATGGGAAATTTGGGAAATTTATTTGAGTAATTGGTGAATGGTACAAATTGAACCAGTTTTTCTCTATTAGGGCCATCTGTTGAACCAACTTCCTAGGCCTAGGTTAATTTGTCCGTTTAGCAAATCTATTGTAGTGAACTGCTGAACTTCAACTCAAAGTGACCGATGGAAAAACTCCACCCACTCGTTTCAACTGAGAAACTAAAATTTTCTAATTTGCGAAAACGTTTATTAACTCTATGTGGTAAAATCATTAAATCATTGCTTTTTAGATACTCGTGTACTTTGTTATAGTTAAATCACTATTTATTTCATTGATGTCGACACGTATTGGAAATCTCGTATCATCAACGCGAATATTGTGATTGGTTCACTTAAGTCTGCTCATGACGTATGGACCTGAGTTCCAATATTTGAACTTTTTCTGAGTAGGCTTGAATGGAATGATTCCCCACCAGGTGTTTCCGGCTTCCTCAAGTCGGTAAGGAGAGGCGATCGACCCGTCATGATCATAATTTCTCAAGTGCAAGTTCAGCAAGAACCTTTCGGTAAATTTGTTTTTTTGAAACATCTCGTAGAAGAGTAATTTCCAAAGGTTTCATTATAAGTGAAAAAGGTGGCCGTCGATATTTGATTATTTATTGGTCGTTTGTGGCCCTTTCACGCTTTTTAGGATTAGAGAACTTCACGTGAGTAGAAACACGCCATTTTGTCCGATCTTTCTGATCCATTTTTGCCTTTAAAAAAAGGTCTACTTATCTTTTTCTCATTTCAGAATAATTTACGGTCTGTATAGTTCCTGTAATTCCAGGAACCATTGAGTCGATTAGAGATTAGACCATTCGTAGATAAGAATTTTTTTGGTGGAACCCAGAAGAGACTTGTCCTACCGAAGCCATTTTTTTGATCGTGTCAGTGGAAAACCAATCTGAGCTCGAAGGCATGCCTCCCTGTTTGATTTCAATTGTGTAAAGTGGTTCGTCCGTATTATATTTTTTTAAAATCATATCACAACAGCTACCCTAAAGAAGCTGTTGTCAAAATTTTTATTTGTTTCATGGATGTAGAGAAGTATAATCTTCTATTGCCGATAATAATAGTTATTGGTGGAAAACATTAGTGCTGTTTCCAACCCGTTTCCCCAACATTGTTGCCAAGTTTGTAAAAAATAACAACTTTACTTCCCAATTTGATTGAATTGAATTTTACTAAAAGAAAAGGCAGCTTGAAACGTTGTCAGATAGATAGTTTTAAGACATATCAATTCTTTTCATGAATTAAGATCATTGTCTTCAACTGTACCTTTTCTTGTCACATAATTCTGGGGAAACTATATTATAACTCACAGAAGCAAATATAAGCGTCAATTGGTTCAAATGAGACTTCTTTCCTCAAGGGTTTTTTGTACTGGGATACTGCTTGAATTCTGTGGATTGGGAGATACGTTTTTTGGATATTGCTTGGACTTGGAGGCTCAGAATATACGTTTTTTTATTGGGGTACTTCCCTGTTGAGAGAATACGCACCAAACCAACGACCAGACTTGTGACTGGAAATTACATATTTGGTGGAACTTGAGACTTCTTGACTTCTACTCGGACTTGGGAGCTTGGAGTATACGCAAGTACTTGAAACCTAGAGAACAGGATTGATAAATATTTTTTTTCTATCCCCTTAAGTTGCAACTCACTATTGAATATGTACAGCGGAAATTAATTTGATATTTGATTTTTTTTTGGTTTCATTAATATTGCGTCTGCGCTCTGGGCCTATAGCATATGACTGCTGATATCTTGTATAATTTTGAAGATGACGTACCTGCGGCTTCACTTCCTGTTTTTTTTGCTTATTGAATGTTTTATTTTGAACATAATGTTTGTTGTGAACATAACTGAATCATTTTTTTGTCACTTCACGATTATGATTACGTCCAGCTCTCCCGCACGTAAAATAAACCTTGGCAATAATTTTTCCCACAGTACCATAAATTCACCGTTTGAAAACCACTTGGATACTCACCTGCACTCAATTTTATTTCCTTTCTTGTTAACTGAATCTTCGGATTATATTGTTCAAATGATTGTTGGTGTCAGTGATCAATATATGATTTATTGGGATTGTGGCTTGTCAGTTTTATTTCACTTCTTTTGGTAGGTTGAGGAAATGATATTAGTGCATAATTAAAACGTTCGGCATTTCAATTTACCTGGCGCCCAAACAAATAACTTCAACGAACTCACTCCTTCTCATCTGCAGTAAACCGATATGCCCTCACTGTCATCGTGATAGCCCATCAATTGTTACAGGCAGTGTAGCGCTTACACTTTGGATATAGAAAAACTCAAGTGGAGCATCTAAGAAGTTTCTGGAAATTTTCGGTAATATGTCGCATCTTCAGATGGAAACATAGCAATTAAATCTCCAAAGGACTTCAAAGGACAGCAATACGATACGATATTTTTTCAGAAATTATTTTTGCGAAATTGTCAAATTTCCAACATCTCTCACTATAAAGAAACATCAAACGACCAAAAAAAAACTTTAAATTTTCCACGCGGAGAAAACGTGTCACAGAGGTATCAATAAAATTAAACAACCCCTGAATTCCCGTTTTCGTTGGCCGAAAATTGTTGACGCTCTCCGGAATTTCGTCAATAACTGTGAAATAAACCGAAAAAATTCATATTATTGGAATCCTCCAATCATCAAACTCAATCTCACACCTTCCATTTCTAAATAATTCGAACATATCCATATCGCTTCATTCACGATATAGACCAAAAGTTTTACGTTGATAATTAATTCATGTTTTCGATATCGTCGAGCATATACCCTAAAAGCTCTTATCGGTATCCTAGTTCTCACAAACCTGGCCAATTTCATTTCCCTTCATGGGTTACTGTTAAAAATCATCACTAATCCTGGTACCTACTTTAAAAATGATGAACTGAAAAACTTTTGTGAATCACATCTAATAGAACTTCATTATAAGATACCGAATAGAAGCAATCCCAATTCGTCTGTTGAAAGGTTTCACTCGACTTTTATCGAATATTTTCGATGTTCGAAAGAAGGAAACATAAATCTTTCTCCTGATCAGATGATGAAACGTGCCCTCTTGGGATACAACAATTCAATTCATATTATCACAAAATCCACCCCGTTTGAATTA
>WOGR01012696.1:0-10104 GCA_015342045.1 Leptinotarsa lineolata | reverse complement strand
TAAAGACTTCTGGCAAAATCTTCCAGGATTGGCTCACTCCAAGGCGTTCATTCACCCTTCGAAGCTTGAAAGCAAAAATTTGTTGAACTTTAGTAGGGATGAACTACGATGTCTAACAGGCCTCCTTACAATCTGTACACTGTAGTCTGAATCATCATATGCAGAGACTCGGACTGTGCCTGTCCCGCTGCGGACCGAATCACATTTTCAGAGTTTGGTAGAACCACACTCTTGCCATCTGACCTGAAAGATCACTAACCATACAAAATAATCGGCTTCGTCAAGAAGCTGGGTTTATTTGGTCAAGTTTGAGTAAGTGTGAGCCACAATAAACCTTTGCGGGTTGCGGTGGAGGGTCGAATAGACCCACTCACTTCTGACCCAACCTAACCCAACCTTGTTATATTTCTTATTGAGGCCATCATTGGAAATAGTAGAAAGTTTCAAAACATTAACACAATATCGATTCAGTCTGTTAATTAATTCAAAATGTGATGTAAGTAGTTACGTTCAGCAAATAAAAACAAGTTGGGTCCCAGAAAAGAACCTTGAGGGACACCTGCTTTGATTTCTTTCATATCGGAGTATGTTGAAAGTCTCACAAACTGCTTCCGCAGCAATAGTATGGAGGCTGGCGAAAGAAATTTCAAGCATTTTATTTACACCCTGTTTATGCATTTCTTAGTGAGATCTTTTTTAAAGTCACTCATTACTTGAGTGAAATACCATCTTAAATACACTCAAATGGTAGACGGCAGATGAATCTTTATCGTGTGAAAGCCGTAACAATTCGATTTTATCGGCGACAACAGTTTTTACTGTCTTCAAAGAATCTAACTTCTCAAAAATTATGCCGAGACAATCGAAAAACTACTCACTGGAGCATCAAATGCGTACAAATGAAATTTCACACCTTTCGCGGTTTTTCTTGAGAAGTCCGCGTTGACAGAAACCGCAATTTTTTGCTACGTAAATATTTAAAATCCACCTTGGCACGTAATTCGATTAAATTTGTTTCTCAATGTCATTCTTCAAAATAAAAAACAGAGTGTCATGGTAATTAAGCTATCTAAAATAGTGGATATTTCTCACACTTTCTTTCTGAAAGAGTGCAGACAGTGCTGCTGCAGGACAATACAGCGAATCCTCACGAAACTTGTAAGGTGAACATTTTGAATTGAAATTCTATTGCTGGGTCAATGCCTAGCAGCTTCATCAACTTTGATCATCATCCATAATGGTTTTAATAAAGGAACACTTCTAGCAGATGAACACTTCAGAAAAGTTTCTGCAGAAATCAAATATAAGCAAAATACATGCTTACCAATAATCTTACTATGGTTCCTGAACAAAACTATAAAAGAGGACAATTTACAGACAAGAGTGTTTCACGATGATTCTTCCATGTAAGACATTCATCAACTTACACACTCAATCTATTCACCAAAGTGTACATAGTGGACCAAATTGGACAGAGGAAAACTTATGGTAGAATTCAGTGGTTAAAAAACTTATTTTTTCAAACGAGATATCAATAGTTATTGTGGGAAAACTTTTTTTTAATAAGACACCCTGTATATTCCTGCATATTTCAATAGAGCTTAAAATTACCTTTCCGAAAATGTAACCCACTTGATGTTTTGCTAGAGTCATCTTTGAAATACAGAGTTTTTAGGTTTTTTCATGTAGACTTTGAAATGCACACTTTGATCAAGTAGACTTTGGACGACGCGGCGATAAAATAGAAAGAAATTGTCGAGTAGTAGCTATCAAATGTTGAGAAAGCGTTTCACAGCAGTAATTAAAACGCATAGGTTCATTAGAACTACTAATAAATGAAACTTTAACAATAATAATGATAAAGAACAATGAAACATATTTCTTCAAAGAAGGTGTTCTAAATGTCTACCAGCTTCTCCTACACACAGGCGACACCTTCTCTGTACATTTTTTGCTGAATTAATTAGTTCAATAGTAGTGAGAGAAGCAAAACTTTGCATCACTGCCGCTTTAAATTCGTATTTAGAATTGGTCAGCAATTTGAAAATAAGATCTTCCAGCCTTCCCCAGAGGTAAAAGTCCATAGGCGTTAGGTCCGCTGGCCTGGCCTGCCAACGGTTGGTACTTGGTTGGCTATACAATCATTACTAACATTTGCAGCCAAAAAATTGGTGACAGTTGTGTTGTGAGACGAAGCCTCGTCTTGTTGAAAATAAATTTTTCTGAGCTCCATTAGTGGCAATTCATTAAGAAGAGGTTCAATATCTTGCCTAAAAGTTTCTAAATGCTTCTGATATGTGAGAGTGTCATTATAAATGAACGGACTGATAATTCTACCACTGGAAACACCTGCCCACACACTATATGCAAATCTTCCTTGACTTCTCTGCTCCACAATAGAATGAGGATTTTGTTGTGTTTGTAGCAGTTAAAAAGGCGGGCACTGCTCACACAAGATTCGTCTGTCCAAATACAATTCAACGAAAAACCACGCACTTGGTTCTGTTGTCTGTATCTGTAGAGTAGGGAGGGTGAGCGAGTGTGTGCCCACAGCACTTAGGCCACATGTGACCTATTGTACATCCTTCCAAGGAGATGTCCTCCTAGGTAATCGTCCATCCTGTCCTTTCCAGGAAAGTGGACAGGTCGCTCAGAGACATCGGCAGGTGTAGGCCAAGACTCGCCAAACAAACACTCTCTTATTGACGATAACTCCGGACATTCACATAAGACATGTCTGACAGTTTTACCTTTCTATTCACATATCCTGCATAGAGGTGTGTCCACTAGCCCCATAGTATGGAGGTGTTTCCTTAGTTGACAGAGGTCAGTTAGAAATCCTACTGTTAAACGTAGGTTTTTCCTGGTCATCACTAGATATTTCTTCGGCTCCAGCTTCCCAAGGTCGCCCAAGGCGATCCTGGCAAGACTGTGTCCTTTGATTCCATCCCATCTCTTCAGGGATTGAGCATGGATGTAACTGGCTAGTTCCGCAATTGTCGAAGTCATCGATACTGTAGGTGAGAGTTCCATGTTAGCTTCCTGTCGAGGGTAATACCAAGATATTTAACCTCTTCAGAGAAGTTTAGTTTAGTTTTGAAGATTTTGGTAGGCTTTAGACCCGATAAACTTCTTTTCCTGGTGAAAAGGACCACCTCAGTCCTCTTGGGATTGATCGACAGTGAGTGTTCCTCACACCATGTTCCTACTAATTTGAGCGCATCCTGCGCTCTATCGCAGTGTCTTTACAAATCTGCCGCTCTGCAAGACAACTATGTCATCTGCATATGCAATTGTGCATATGGACATCAGGACATCCTAATCAAGGGGTGATGAGACCCCTCCCTGCGGCCATCCCCTCATGACCAGTGCTCTCACTGTAATGTCTTCTACTTTAATACCTATTGCTCTACTAGAGAGCATCTTGAGAATCCATTCTCCTACTACCAGGAGTACATTCCTGGAGTTTAGTTGCTGGGTACTTGTTGGTACGGGGTGGACTCTTTGTTGTCCAATGATCTTTTTTTCGATTCTGCCAACCACATGGTGAAGGACTGAATCAGTAGAATTTCCCGGAGTTTATGCATGCTGATTTGGATGAAGTGGTTTGTGAATTAGCACTTCATCTCTCATATACCGCTCACATAGCCTCTCTACGCCAGGAACCACTGGCAAAAAGGCTGTATGGCTTGAATTGTGTTGTTTCAAAACCTTCCTGACGTTATTCTTGGTGAGCCTGTTGATATTTTCAAATTTCGCGTTGACGTTTTGGGATCATTTTCAACATCTCCTAAAACGACTGGAAATAGTCGATAAAAGAAATTGCAACACCTCATTCCTATTTGATTCATATAATTTTGGCTTTCTCTTTTCAAATTGTCGCGAGAGGAGAAGTACCCAATGCCAAGAAATTCAACGACAATGGGGGATGTTTCAAATCTGGAACATGCGCACGACTTTCATCAACCCATCAGCAATAATAATCCTTAATAATAATTGGAATTCGCGTGTTGTCGCCTTGTCGTCGACGTTTTTTAATTTATTCACAATTCGGCAGTGTAGCGTGGTTAATTGCCTAAGAACATAATCCAATTTTTGACTGGAATTCCATTTATTTTCCTTAACTGGCTGAATTATCGTCAGGATGGCAGACAAGGCCGGCGGTGCGAGAATGTTTAATCAAAAATCTGGATTCTTTTCCGAACGGGGAAAAGTCGGGGCAGCAGTGGAGTGCAGAATTGATTACGTAAGAGGGTAGAGGAAGAAGCTACCCCTTGAATCTTGAATCACCACCTACTATCCCATTATCACTGAAGAGTTTTACAAAAACGCCACACTTTTTTCGCCATACAATGGCTTCTTCTGGCGTGTCTTCAACTACTGAAACTAAACCACGTTATGTTGTGTTTTTCTATGTAACCCTGTGTGAACTTGTATCTTACATTATTCATTATAAGCAAATGTTCAAGGTGAGTTAATATTTTTACATAACCTAGTGCACAAATAGAAATAATTTTTATCCTATACAAAAGTAAGCTCAGTGAGCTTTCGATTCCATGTAATTCAAACTCAGAATGTGTTTTGCATTTCAGTTATTTTTTAGATTTTCGGCTCGGGCCTTATTTTCAGAGTTTTTATGTGGGCGTCATTTTCAGAAGTTTCTTGTTTTAGATGGGCAAGTACAAGTGCGGAGGTTTACGTGCCAACTGAGATAGAGAGATGATGGATGACGCACTTAGGCTTTTACGACAAGGACATTCTAAAAGAGCTGTAGAACAGCAGACAGGTATTCCTCGTCGTACTTTAAGGAATCATTTGAAAAGTGGTGTTGTGAGTGGGACACTAGGATGTAAACCTATTTTAACAGAAAACCAAGAATCCTAACAAGAACAAAGGATTATTCGTCTATCACAAATCGGCCTTCCTCTTACACCGAAAGCTCTGAGAAGAAGTGTTTACAAGTTTATTAAAGCTAATCGAATTGACATGTTCCAACAGAAAAACAGTCAAAATATAATTGTCAAAGACTGGTACTCCTCATTTCTCAAACGCCACCCACGTATTAACAAAAGAAAAGCACAATCAATGAATCCAGCCAGATATGCTAAATTAAACCGTTCTGTAGTAAAACATTATTTTGAAGTTTGGATACGACATAACAAAAGTTTGATTTGAAGTATCTCCTGAACGGATTCACAACATGGACGAAAAAGGCTGCAGGCTAACATTACATCATCAGCATCTGTCCTTGCATCAAAAGGATTGAAGAGGATGCATCTAATTTCACATGAACATGGCGAAAACGTGACCATTGTGGCTTGTGTTAACGCAATGGGAAACTGTATTTCACCAATGATTTTGTTTAAAAGATCTCGTGAAAATCCTGCGTATTCAGATAATATGCCAATCGGAACAGAAGTTTTAATGGCATGACCTCCGGCATATTCTGTGAGTGGTTGGATCACTTTGGAAAGTAAAAACCAGCTGGAAGGGTGCTGTTTCTATTGGATGGGGCAAAGTGTCATTTAGATATTTCAATAGCAAGTAAGGCCTTGGAGTTACTTTGTCTCCCTAGTAACACGACTCATGAACTACAGCCTGTAGACAAGGCTGTATTTCACTACTAACATATTGGGATCAGCATCCAGATCGTCGTTTGAATGAGGATAGATTCTCTGATGTCTTTACACCAGTTTGGGAGAAATCCAAGAATATGGCGAACATAATAAGTGCTTTTAATGCTAGAGGAATTTTTCCATTTAATCCGAGTGCTATAGCTGATGAAGCCTTTGCACCATCGACGCTTTCCAGAAGATCTGCGGAAGAAGACTCCCTTTCTGATCACGGGAGTTGGAACGGAAAGGAACAGTTTTTGTGGAGTGTGTATAGATGCACTTGTACATTTTGGCACCACACCATTTATACAACATTTCATTTGATAAATAGAGCAAAGTAATAAAATACGTATGAGACGAACTGATTCTAGTTGTTCTTGACAACTGTTTACTAGCATGTGACGTCACAATGTCACATGTCGCCATGTCGGTCGCCATTAAAGAAACATCGAAAGAAAATTACAGTTGAAATCCCCTAAATATCAATGGAAGGGATTTCCTACGTAGTAAAGATTATCTCAAAATGATTTTCAAAAATTAGTCAAATAGCCTTATTGTATTCACGGTCATCACATTCATTTTGTAAGAGAAATTTGAAAACTGAATTTTAGTACCAATATATTCTATTCATTAACTGACAACCTAAGACAATATTTTTCAATAAATTCTTCACTTTAATACGATATAAGTTATAAAACATGTTGTCGGCGAAGATTTGTTAATCATATATGCAAGTGGTGAAATTTTATGCATGTCGCTGAAATTTTTATTTTTAGGTCCGAAAATAACATTGTAAACTTCAGATAGAATAACAGGAAAATTAAGATTATTCAAATTGCCGACGAATTGTTTGAATGCTTCGGTCATTTACGGTTGGGGGTCTTTTACCTCATTGTTAGTTTGGAGTACTGAAATCGATATACAGTATTCTGTGTGGGTCAGTGAATAACTTTAAAATAATCTGCCCAACTATGATTTCTCCCTCTTCTGGTGTTTTCAAATCAACTTTGAACCATTTCTGTAACTCTTTGGAAGTACTTTAGGAGAAACTTCTATTTTGAAAGTTCACCGTGTTCTGCATACCATTAGAAACGAAAATAACCAAAACGAGAGTTTTTCTAAACAGTAATTTCCTAACATCAAAGATATTTTTCATAATATCACTAAGTTTGGTAAAATAAAAAAATGCAGCAGCTTTAGCGTTCTCTCCACATATCCCATATCTAGTTTCAATTTCCGATACAATAGCAGGCCATGCCAGAAATACCTGTACTTCATTTTTCGGCCTTCGCCCCGCAATTTCCGTTGTCGTTCTGATTATCCATCATTGGCTGCAGTTGACAGCTTCAAAGAGATATGCACTTGGTTCAAAGCGTTGACTCTGATTGGACTGATGGGGGTATATATCCGACCTGATATTGGTAAAACAACCGGAAAGAGAATTTGATCAATTTCATTTCATACCGAGTTAGTTGATTGCAAGATGCAAACAAATATTCGCTTTGAAATCGGAGATTACCAATCAGTAGTATTTGAATCAACATCGTGAGAGCTCTATTTGGGTGCTTCGTGAAAGTTTCCTTGAATCCACAAGGTAGACAAAAAATTCATTTCACGAATGAAAATTCTTAAATCATTGCTGGTTCTTAGAACACATGCCTGAAGAAATATATTCAAGTATTGAAGTAATAATTTGTATTGTATAGTGAAGTTTTAAGGCTTCACTAGTTTTGCTTAGTATGGACAGTTTTCATTTTTACTACAAAATAAAGACTGACCATATGCCGACGGCAACGATCAGTGTTAGTATTCGGTCACTATCTGACTGCATTTGATGTTAGGTTAGGTCAGAAGTGAATGGGTCTATTCGACCCTCCACCGCAACGCACAAGGGTTTATTTTGGGCTGCAATTGATGTTACTGTTATTTGAACTAGTGGCTGGTTTTCGAAGGGGCTCCCGATGCAAGATCTTTGGCCGGAAGAACCATCTCACGTCGAAGGATGAAACCTGGTTAATGATCACATAAGGGTACTTATGTGATTATGGTACAAGATGGAGCCAGGCTGGGCGAATAGTGGCATACAATCTTGGATTGTCGCATACCAGATTAGAAATAAAGGGAATAGGTTGGCGCGTATAAGCTTACTCGTATGTTGTCGACCATCTCACATTCAAATCAATGGCTACCTTCAATATTTGCCGATGGGCAGGTGGGTTTGGTTCAATGGCGCTACTTTATCAAACACCTCTCCCAATGAATCTTTTGTCACCACAAAAAAATTGTCATTGGAAGAGCACAAACTTTATTATCAACGTCAGTATGTTGATGACAGTGACACGTCAACTGCGTACACACTGATCTAACTTAGAGAGGAAATGTAGAATATAATT
The DNA here is from genome assembly GCA_015342045.1 of Leptinotarsa lineolata. Taxonomy (NCBI): domain Eukaryota; kingdom Metazoa; phylum Arthropoda; class Insecta; order Coleoptera; family Chrysomelidae; genus Leptinotarsa; species Leptinotarsa lineolata. The sequence continues at coordinate 2,096 of WOGR01012696.1, read as the reverse complement.
TAGCTTCCATCCAGGCGCGAAGCGCTCATATAGATGATCAGCCAGGCTTTACTGTACGTTATTCATAATGAAGGGACTGTTATATCATAACAAGCGAGTAAGCAAAACTCCGGGCTACCAGCGCTCATTATGGCTTCACTGAGTTTCCACTTTTAATCAGTTCAGTTCGCAAGAGGCGAGTATGATCTAAACTGTTTTGATCAGATTAGATAATCTTTTGATATTCCAATTCGATAGATGATGGGTTTGTTTTGGATTCAAATTTTTTGGCTGAACAGTGTCTTCAATTTGACTTCGTCGTCATTCTCCCGATCAATCAAAATGTATGGCGCTGCAGTACAGCCGATGAATCACATACAAGAAAAGTTTTTGAACACTTGTTAGAACACTGAATTTCCTTTTCAGTTCAGAGAAGCAAACACTTTGGCTGCGCAGAGTACGTATTGGAAGACTCACTCCACCATGTGGATACGACCTCTTCTTGGATAAGATAATGCACGCCACAGCGTGAACGTCGAATTACTCTTGCCTGGTTTTTTCATTAACTTATTGCAGGAGGTTCCGGACAACTTAGTCATTAGCTTGCATAGAGTAGATTGAGATAAGAATATCGAATTCGCAACGCAAGGAGAACTCTCGCGTGAGCTTCGGCAGGAAGTGAGACATCATAGACGAAGGCTGAAGTGAAACTCTGTTGAGTAGAGAGACATCCGCCAACACCAGCGGGGTCGCTCCCCTTGTCCATTCATGAAACTGTGTGGGGACTTGTCTTTTGTTGTTTTTTTAGGCTTAACAGTACAGTCTTTCCCCTGCCATTCCCCCTTCCATACCTATCGTCCTTCCTTTCTCTCCCCTAACTCCCGCATGTGGGAGAGTGATATGTACATATGTAAATAGAGTTTCACTAGTGTTATACCCTGAATAGAAAAATAAAGATTTTGATTTTCTTTTCTTCTTTGTGTTTTTATATCTTTTGTGTAACTTACGCGCAGCACACAAAAAAGTGTCAACATTGAATGTTTCAACTAGAACTTGGTTTTCAACTTTGGGCATATTTATTGGGCCAAAAAGTCCATACTGATGTTTGCCACAACATGGCCAAATTATTGTTTATTTCATTAATTATACACACGAAATTGATTAAGAAAACAGTAAAACAAATGAAATTTAGTCACCAAACGATATTTGTGAACTGAACTTGAGAACCAACATGTTCTCCGTTTTTTGTTAAAATACTTTTTAGGACGTGCAACCCAAATCAGTTTGTTCAAGAATTGAAAGTATCCAAAGGGTCAGAAAAGTGATTGTTTTACAGGAATCTCGATTCTACCCTTTTTTTGTTGTTCTGTATGTACTTTGCTATTAGTCGTGAAAAAAACATAAATAATCATTCTAGTAGGAAATTTCAGGTATGCACCTTTGAAAAGTGACAATAAAAAGTGGAAAATTTTTCGTTAAGAATTATAAACCTCTTTTGATGCTAAAACCACTCTCAGCCCTTCTAGCAATTGGACTGAATTCAACAGTTAGAGAATTGAATAAAAAATAGCTCGATTATTATTTCCACAACTCCGTTGCTCATTGTAGGTATTTCATATGCATGTAGCTATTGTGTCGTTGACGTAAGGAAAGAAAAAATAGGTAGCCTATCACGTCTGTGATATAACATTTTCCGGTATAAAATAAACCTGGCATAATTATCAGGTGACGACAGCAGGATGTTTTGCTTACACATATTTCTTAACTAATTATCAACGTTGTAAACATACCGTCACAACTTGCACAATACAATGATTCACTTCAGTTGATTTGATTAATTGTCTCGATGTATTTATTGGCTTGAATCTGCATAAAAGATCCAGATATTCAGGTGACGTATATTGGTTCGATATATTCATTGTTTCCAATGTAGTAGGTTTCAAAATTTCAAACTAAATCAGTTTTGATTTCTATAAATACAATCCATGTTTCGTGTATTCGATCCATTGGGAATTCTTGCTCCTATAACTTTTCATCAAAATATCTACATGCTACACCTGCTTGCAATATATTATTGGGGTCTTCATTGATATTTTCAAATACTTTTATTGAGTCGT
>WOGR01012695.1:0-10104 GCA_015342045.1 Leptinotarsa lineolata | reverse complement strand
TCCATTTTGTAAAACCCACTACCACAAAATTTCAAGTTTTTATTTTGAATCGTTCTCCATATATTCCTAACGAACGCTCGTCGTGAAAGACTCTGTACATATTTGAGGTCTGATGTATACTTAAAAAATAGGGTGAATCTTCTAATTTTGAGGGCTACGACATTCGATTAGCGATTTTTTATTTTTTTTTGTTGCTAGACTCGAACATATGTATAGTTTCAGCTGTTTAGCATGTTTAGTTTGTTGGTGAGAGGCATAAAAGTTGAAGTGTTTTGCGTGATCGGCGATTTCCTGCAATCGAAAAAATTGGTTAAAGAATTTGCATCAAATTTAGTGTAAAAAATGGATTTGCGTGTTCAAAAACACTTGAAATGTTTATAGAGTCAAACTCTGATTCAAAAAATGTTTAGAAGTTGTACAAGCTTTTCACAGAAGGTCCAGAAAATATAAATGACGACGCTCGCCCTGGACGCCCCAGCACATCAACAACCAATGATAATGTTGAAAGTGAAAAAAATTGTTATGGAGAATCATCGAATCACTACTAGAAAAGTTACTGAGGATGCCGCCATATTGGTTGGCTCATGCCATGCAATTTTTTCACAAATTTTGGGCATGAAGCATGTGGCAGCGAAGTTCGTTCCGAAATTGCTGAATTTTGACGAAAAAAACCGTCGTATGAGCATCGCTCAGAAATTGTTGAATGACGTCAACGGCGATCCGGATTTGTTTAAAGGGGTCTTAACTGATGACGACATGGTTATGACATAAAACCAATGTCCAATTGCCCCAATGGAAGAGCTCAGGAGAGCCAAGACCAAAAAAGCACGCCAAGTTCGATCAAATGTCGAGTTATGCTCACTGTTTTCTTTGATTACCGTGGTGTAGTGTATCAGGAGTTCTTGCCACATGGTCGTACGTCTGGTATTGTGGAAAAACAATTCATGGCTTTTGCATCACGATGATGCACCTGCTCAGTCGTCATTGCTTGTTCGAAATTTTTTGCCCAAACACAACACCGTAATCATGCCTCCGCCACCGTATTCACCAGATCTGCCCCCTCCCTGCGACTTTTTCCTGTTCCCAAAATTGAAGACGTCCATGAAAGAACGGCGTTTTGCGACGATTGTTGTTTCTGTTGATGAACTTTTAGTGTCGAAATTGTGATTTTGAACTTCTATCGAAATTACCGTAAATCACTCGGCAGAAATTTTATAAGACGCGCCGCGAGAGAGATGCGTGGATACAATATCGATCGCTCAGGTAATCTCAGTGCGCGAGCTCGGGGAATCCCTGGAAATCACGCTCTTTTCATTTGCGGCTGTGAATTATGCAGTGTGTTTCAGATTTAATTGCGCGCTAATCACGAGTGGCTACACTGCTACATTCTCAACGCGGGCTTTTTTTTTAAATCGCAACAACCAGTGTTAAACGCAAGAGAAATGTTTTAACAACTGAACAAAAACTAGAGATTTTAAATAAACTTGGGTGAAAGTTTAGCAACATTATCACGAATCTATGAGGTGGACTGACAAACAATACGCGATATCAATAAAAACAAAGTGAAACTACAAAATTTTATATCGCAGTCCGACTCTTTTAAAAACATTAGTACACGGAAATCATTGAGAAGATCATCAACTTTCCAACAACTCGATGAGGCACTTTCCAAATGGTTTCTGCAGAAAAGATCAAAGGGCGTACCAGTTTCTGGGCCAATGTATGCTGAACAAGCGGAGATTTTTCACAGACGCTTGAAAATCAAAGAACCTTTTAATGCATCCAGCAGTTGGTTGCATCGATTTGAAAAACGTCAAGGGATCCGTGACCTTACAATTCAAGGCGAAAAGCTCAGTGCCGACGGAGAAGCAATGTTAGAATTTTGCTATGATCTGGAGACCACAATTACAAAAAATAATCTAAAACCTTCTCAAATTTATAACGCTGATGAAACAGGGTTATACTGGCGAGCAATGCCAACAAAGACTTTAGCTGCAAGTAATGAGATGAGTGCACCGGGGTATAAAAAGAGTAAAGACCGAATAACAGTGTGGTGTTGTGCTAATGCGGTCATAAACTGAAGCTGACTGTGATTGAAGAATCACAAAATCCCCGTGCTTTTAAAAACATGAAACTGCACAATCTCCCAGTTCACTATTATAACCAGCAAGCTGCTTGGATAACTTGTGATATCTTGAAGTCTTTTTTGAAGCAAAACTTACCACAAAAGGCACTTTTTCTTCTGGATAATGCTCGTTCTCATCGCAATGAGGCAGTCCTAAGATCTGACGATGGAAACCTTTTTGTTCTTTTTTTTCCACCCAATATCACTTCCATTGCCCAACTAGTGGATCAAGGTGTTATTGAGACAATGAAACACCTCCACCGAAAAGAAATAATGATGAACTTGTAGGATGAAGTTGATTCAATTAAGTTTTGGAAACCGTTTACGATCAAAGACGCAAGTTATAATACAGTGGCGTATGAAATGGAGTGGAAGAGGCAAATATCAAAAGAACTTTTTACAAAATAATGACGCTAGAGGAAGATGAAAGCATCGTGGACTCTGAGGAGGAAGAAACAACCATAACTGAATTAACTGTATTAATGCGCAGCCCCGATTGATTGATGAAATTGATGAATCTAAAGTTGAAAGGTGGACTCAGTGTGACAAAAATGAGCCAGGTTATCAACTCTTCAAGTGTCGTACAAGTTTTGAATCAGCCCGGTAAGTCACAACCTGATCCATCCGAAAATGAAAGTGAAGACGAAGAAAATGATGTGATGGTATCAGTCAAAAGAGTTTCTTACTGAGAGGCTGAAGAAGTTGCCAACGTGTTACTAGATTATTTTTAGCAACGAAAATATTTAGACCTTACCGACATTTTGAACTTGTGCAAAATACGTCAGACAATTGAAAGAGATCAAAAAATTTCAACACAGACCAGCTACTTAAAATACATATCCGCTTTATGTAAACGCAAATTAACATATGTATATACATACCTACGTAGAGTCTTTAGTTTTCTTATTTTGTGTAGATTACTTTTTTACTTATGTAGAATCATAATTTTTGTTGTTATATTATGCAACGTTTGAACTTGTGGCATTTATTTTTTCTGTCATCTTTTGAGTATGTACATATCTATGTATTATGTGTATACATAATATGTATTATATAACAAATGAATGTTCGGATTATCCGTGCTTTTCAATTATCTCGTGGTGCCGTGGAGCAAAGATAATCGGGGTTCTACTGTATCTGACCTGCTACAAACGTATCATATAGCCAATAAATTGTATTCTATTCTTTACCTATAAATTTCACATCAGATACATGAGAACAGTTTCAGACCTTTTTCTCTCTCATTGTTTATTAATTTTTTGTTGTTTTTAAGAACTTTCATGAATGAGAGTCAACCATTACGTAGAATTATGTTTTTTAGGTGGTATAATTTTCTGAAGGAAACTACAGGAGTTGAAGCTGCCGAAAAGTTCAAGTACCTCCTGCACACCACAAATCAAAAAGGATCAAAAGTAATGGATAAGAACATTTTTGAACGTTCAACTCCCTCATCCTGTGAATCTCCTACATTCTGTTGGTATGACAGTCCTACCAACCAGATAAACTTTAACAAGCCCGTGTATATGACAGAAAACTTGCCAGCAGACAATTGCAGTATCCACCAAAATGGTTTCGAAAAAGAAACCATGGTGACGAATGGTGACGAAAGTTATATGACTGAAGTAGACTTGCAAAGGCATATAAATGAGGAGTTTGCTAACTTGAATATTAACAACAGTGATGTTAATGAAGTATTCAATGCATTCACAGTAAAAAGTGAACAAGGGTTACCGTTGAGTGGTGGCAATGATATGGCTGGCCCAAAGTTTTACAAATATTTTCAGTAGATCTTCTATTTATGATTAATATGTAAATTGTACATAAACTTGTATATTATGTGTTATTGTTGTTTAGTAAGTAGATTTATGTATTTGCTTTTTTTTACTGTATTTATAATATATATTATATAAACTTTATATATTGTACTTAAGTTAAATATATCAGTTTGAAGAGGACCTTAGTCATTGATAGTAAAACAATCAAAATATAAAAACGTTTATTTATACAGATATATACAAAATTATTAAATATATCATAAAATAGGAATATCAAAAAGATAGCATTCCAGATCAATATCAAAGGTAAGAACATATTAAAATTTTACTTTTCAGTTAGTAATGAAGGTAACAAAAACAGTTGCTTTCTCGGCATTTTTTATGAGAATGTTGATAAAAACAAGATTTTACAGGTAGGGTTGTAATAATAATGTGAACTCCAAGTAAATTAAGATTTACTATAGGAGGAAAAAGCTCCTTGCATTTATAAAATATCTAACAAAATCGTATAGCTACCTGGGGATAAGATGCATAAAAATCCTGATACAGTAACTTGACCCCTTTTACCTGAAAAAAATTCTCAAAAACACGACATGGCATTCTTAATACATTTAAATCTGTTAAAACAATCTGGTTTTCCGTTAACCATCTGTCGCCCCCTACGAACAACAACTCTCAAAAGTCGAAACTTGTTCGATCTAAGGAGGTCTTGCCTTTTAACGTGTGATTTCTAACACAGAATTTAATTTCAGATTGGTAATCTGAATGGGTTGATATAAGAACATACAACCATAGTAATGACATTTGTTGTTTGCTTTTGTGTTTGTTTTGTTACTTAATAAAAGTTGAGATTAAAAAAGAAATGCACATATGGAAAAAGAATACAAGGATCAAGACATTCACAAGTGTTGTCCCCATTTGTCAAATGGAAAAATCTAAAGGGTAATTAAACACTTTATTGTGAGATTTTCACTAAACAGTTTTACAAAAACAACACGTTGTTTCGCTATACAATAGCTTCTTCAGGCGAGTCTGTACTAAGGGTTAGTATAAATAACAGCAAATGTACTCTTAAAGATATTGATTGGAAAAAAATATTCTTTGAATGATTTTATGTTGTTCAAGTGAACAAATTACTATTATTTTTATTTTGATAATCATAAATTGAATAATATTCAATTGATTTTTTTCAAGCTGTTGATTTTGATAGCTTTTCTGAACTTTGGGCATTTGTTTTGGGATTTTCGTATCAACCAAATCATCTGACATCATGCAACACTAGCTACTCGATTATGGTATCAAGACGTTGAAGAAAGGGGGGATCAGTTTTTTTCATTGGTTAATTCTTTCTTCCTTTTTTTTGAACGTTTCTCACATTTTTTCTTTGAAAAAGAAAGCCAAAAAGTTTTTTCCCGAAAAGGTTGTCTAGAACTTTTGAAAATTGATTTAGAAAATATATCAGGATTTCTATTCATCCCATCAGATCCGTGACATCTTTATATGAAAGAGGAGAAAATTGTTGTATTAGTTAAATTCAGTTATGATTCATTTATAATGGGTTTTGCATATAAGAAAATGACTATTAACAGAGCTTTTAATGTTCGTACTGATACAGCTACAAATGAGTAGTAACAAAATAGACTAACTTATGTAACAAAATATTCTTTTATAAACACTCATTTGGAAGTTAACAAATTTTATTTGCAATTTCAAATTTGTCGCTTGTGGAAATTAGTTATTCTAAATTTCAACATTAAAATTTTTTTGCTAAGCAACTTATAGTTGCTGAGCTAATAGTTTAGAGGCTCTAGGTATAGATAATTTAATCAACATCAATAAATTATTCATAATAGTAACCTCATCAATAATATATTATATTATTAATGACATAAGTTTCAAGTCCTACTGATTTATAAATTAATATTGTTTAAATTTTCATGATTTTTTAATTGAATGTACATATAATCAGATGAGAATTTCTGTGCTGAAGATTAATATGAAGCAAGCAGTCAATATTTATACTGGTACAAGACTGTTAAAAGGTCAATTATATTCATCTTCATGAAAAGTCCGAAAACTCTAAAGAATAAAAAATAATATTTTCAAATAAATAACATAATAGGAAATACATGAAACAAACAAATAACTTACTTAGTATTTCTCATTCTAATAAAAATGAATCATATTATATTATTAGCAATTTTTATTATTTTAAGAAAGATTTGAAGAATGTGCTCACGAGTCCCACCCAATTTAATAACCCCTGTTAAATAAATTTTCAATAATTTTGTTCACTAATGAATATTTATGTAAACTAGTAAAGATAAGTCTATGTCTGATTGTTTTCAAGATGATTTTAATCCTCTTTCAAAAACTAAAAACACTTCTACTAAAGTTATTTTAGGTTTCTAAGGCATACAACACATGTTTTTAATAATAAAGTCAAATCAATCCTATACTACAGTTCACTCTGGTATTAGAAAAGAATATATTTTGCATATCAAGTGTGAAAATTGATTACCCATAAAGAAGTTTGCCAACATTACGAACAAAAAGAAGCCACTGACCCTGAATTTCACAACTGATTTTGCTTTATAGGTGAAATATTTTAAATTGTTATTTAGATAAACTGAAAGTTTTTGAGATATTCTGATGAAATAAATGTAGAATGATGACTTGCCAGTAAAAAAAAATCAATCATATAAAATTGAAAAACCTAGAGAAAAATGGTTGAACAAGATATTGCTTTAGAGAGATTAGCAGACAGAGGTAAATTTTTGGATTTCCATAATTTACAATTGAAAAATTAAATCTATTAGATCTATTAAAACTAGAATATTTCCAGATCATTAACAATATAATATATAATCACAGTCCTTTAGTTTAATGAAAAATTGAACATTTATGAAACTTATAATGAATGTTTATATAATACCTACTAATTACATCATAGTTTTTTTACATAGAACAGTTCAAGGAGTAGATTGAAATATCTTTCAGAAGTGTGGTAAACATACTTTTCCAGCAAACAATTCTGATATCACTGTTATCCACAAAGCTAAAATAAATAAAATGTAAGATATTCCCACCTGATGACTACCTGGAAGCTGGTAAGGTTGACCACCAATCTCATCCACATGAAATCCCATTGGAAATATTACAGCAGCCAAACAGAAGAGAACCACTTGAAACAATTTATTTAAATTATTACTATTTATTTCTTTAGAAAAAAATTATAAAAAATATAATTGAAGAATATGAATCTCTTAAAATTCAAATGAGAAACTCCAAACTGGTTTAATGAATATGAGGTGGCTGAAAAATTCTTTAAAGTTACCCTATGGATACACTGACATGTTACAATTTTCACATTATAAAATTTTACAAAGAAGCTTTCCACTACATGAAAGTTTCATCATTTGGACTGGAACATCCAACTATTGTACAATGTCTTTTATATAATAGTTCAAAGCCTAATTAGGTAGATGATTAATTTTGGTAAAACGGGTAGATTTTGAAAAACAATTACAATACATATTACTTCTAGGAAATTCATAAATATGTTATTGGCATTATATAAAAACAAGTTTAACAATGGTGAGTGAATAACTTCTTGTTGGTCATTTAAAACGAAATTTGAATGTTAGCATTTATTGATTTCCAGCAGATTTGATTTTTATCCTTCATTTTCTGTATGTAATATGTTGTTAGTTTGTGTTGTTTGCTCTCTAGAAGATGACAAACATAGGTGGAATTGGGTTTCTTTATAGTTCAAAACTCATTTACAATTTTTGAAATCCTTCCTACATAAACTTTTGAACACAATCCACATGTTAGTTTGTAGACCCCTGATCTGTTTTCAATGTCCATGAATGAAAATGAAAAGACTACTAACAAAAGAGAACATTTACAGCGTATAAGGCTGGTAACTCCTTGGGTAGACATATAAAGAACAAGTCAAACATGGACAAAGAACAGACCAGGGGTCTAAAAAGTAACTTGTGAATTGTGTTTAAAGTTTATAAAGGAATAACTTGGACATTCTGAAACAAGAATCTCCGAAGATAAAAGAAATTTTGAACCAAAGAAAACCAATTCCAACTATGCTTGCCACCTTTCAAAGAACAACTATGATTTCAACATGAACTACTGATGAAACTACCATGTAGTGTAGTACCGTGTAGTAAAATGATAATCCATCACTCACTTGCTGTGAATCCAACCCATCTGGCATAAGGAACAACATTTCGATCCCAATGAGAGGAAGCAAGTAAAATTATTGTAGTGGTAATGCATATGCAGCCTACGAAAATACACACTAATGCAAGTAACCATTCTGGTTGAAGGTCAGGTGTGAAACATATCTGAGGTCTATTGTATAATGTCATGCAAGTCCACATTAATCCTAATCTGGTGTCTCCTAGAATAACCGTAAATTTGTATTAAAATACAACAAAACTGGACCCTTTCGAAAGATTTCCATACCCCCCACATCAGTAATTATCCAATCTGGCATAGCTAAACTCACTATTGCAAAAATATCAGCTGCCATAAATAAAGTTCCGGATATAAGTGTTAGTTTATCCATTATTGTGGATTCATATATTTATTCTCTGCATGAAACAAATTCAAAGGCATTCTTTATTTTTATTTACTTTTTAGTCATTCGAACTAGAACTAGTACTCTAGTCAAAGAATAGTAAACAATTAGTACTCAGTGTTGCCAATGATGAATCGTCAAATTACCTACAAGTGTCTGAAATTGCCCGATTTTTGCCAGGACACAAAATTTTCAAAAAGTCGGCATTTTCAGATAGGAATGCATATTAAAAATAAGAAATGTGTTGCCATTGACGTCGGGTTTTAAATTTAATTGTTGCAATCATGATTTCCGTCATAACTCTAAATGTTATTATACAAAATAATGCCAGGATGTTTACCTTAGACAAAAGACTCTTCTCTTGTCTAAGATGTTTACCCCGATGTGAGTTTGATTACCCGGTGATTACCAAGAAAAACTTGTGATTACTCACGACCCTGATAATTACCAGGTTGTTGGCAACACTGCTAGTACAACTATAATAATGCTGTACCACAGTATAGCAAAAACCATTAGTGTTACTCTTGTCAAAACCTTTGATGTTTGTGTCACAGTTTTATTGTTTTAGGACTACTGCGCATCCATAATCATTTGCCACGAGTGGATTTGTCAGCGTTTGACATTTCATACACTACTCAACTAGTGAATAATAAATATGAACTGCTCGACAGTAAAACAAATTTCACAGAGAATTAAATGAGTGTTTTATAGTATGGCCATTGTCTATAAATTCAGTATAGCCTTTGTATTATAGTCTATATACAAAGGTACAGCTATCAAATCTAAAAAGAGACTTGAGAATTACTGCTCTCACTCTTTCGCTATTGCCATACTAAAATTGTAGCGTACACGTTACTTGCTCCTTTTCTATTTGGTTCAAATCTTGCAATCTATTTGAAATTAAGTTATTGAGTATCTAAAGGGACTTCAAACTTAACTTAGGACTAGATAAAACACAATATTTTTGCATACTGTTTGGAAAGCGTGTCGGAGAGTTTCGAACGAATGAAAAGAAATGGTTTGCTTGTCCAACACAGCCGGTCCTCTTGAGAGGCAAACAACATTGATACAAACATATACGCATGTAATTATTCTCAACAAAATAAAGAATAATACTCATTGCTTTTTCACAAGTACCGCTGCAAAAGTGTTCTCCTTGAAGAACATCGCAGAAATAGATACCAGATTCGCCTGCAGGTGGTCACCTTCCCCGCATCGAAACAAAATTCTCTTAGTTGGTTTCAGCTATGATGCCGTTGTGAATTGATGCCTGTTCTCCGAGGAACATTGTTCCTCAGAGAACAGCCATTGAACATTGAAAATATATTGTCCTCTCTTCTTAATCTTATACTGATGTGTTTGACAAAAACGTGTCAGGAATAAATTTTTGGAATTGTAAAAGATGTAATAATAATTTTTTTGAAGAGAAAACACAAGCACTACAGGATAAACCTTTACATTGGATTTGAATCGCTGGAGATTGAATCCATTGGAAAAAACGTTCTCAGGAAGTTTATTCCACATGATTATTATTATTGCTACATACATTTCACGTCTATCTGTTATGGTATAAGAATAATGATGATATATTATTTTGTCTTATT
>WOGR01012694.1:0-10105 GCA_015342045.1 Leptinotarsa lineolata | reverse complement strand
CATATTTTCATTTGCCTCATACAGGGTCTTCAAAAAATGCAGATACTTTGATCTCATGAAAAAATGAGTGGAACTCAATTTTTTCAAATGGAACACCTTGTATATTTCAACATTTTTGAGCTCTACATCCAATATTAGTATAACTTTGTTCAAATAATACTATTTCTATTTTGAACCGTTTTCGAGATAAACTGTTTCAAACGGAAATTGACATAATTTTATAATTTGAATAATTTTACCAATTTCAGTCTTTTGTTATGACAATTATGAACATGCACTAGCTTTGAAAAATTAGATTGGAAAAAATCGTCTCGGGACGCCCGACAGAAGCGACCACTTAAACTAATCTTTGTTGAACTATTTGATACTAAAATTGTTCAATTTGAGAAAAGATTAGGTTATTACATGAATTGTATACAGTGTGTGAAAGCCAAATGGAATAAATTCATTATTTCGGTTACTGTACATTTGAAAAAAATCCCAAAACACGTCAAATCTAAATTATAATTTGACATACTTCAACGGAAAAATGCTACCCCCACCTTCAACCTCTGTCGGATGATAGGTACAACCCCAAATTTTTTAAATGGAAGATATAGGCTTGTGATATACAATTTGAAAGGTCTCTTCATTCTCTATTCGAAAGTGTTATCGCTTTCAAGTTTATTGCAAGAACTTTTGGTTTTTGTTTTATGTTGTTCATGGATAGTTTTTAGAAGTGATTTTTTCTCTCGAAAACGAAGCTTGATATGAAGAAAGTATTTTCAGTTGCCTAATCTAAAAGAATAAAAAACCACAAAAAACTCAGTGGCTTTCTTTTCTTTCTCAATATTGTTGGCTGTAGTGCCCACTGAGACGCCACTGGACCTAATAATTTCAATCTAGTTTGAGTTAAATAAGCGCTTTATTACTTCAAATAACTGTAGCAAATTTCCACCAAATCGGTGTGAGGATATTTTTGATTTTTATAAATCTGGTTTTTTTCAAACTACAACGCCCTGTATCTCAGAAACGAAGGAACCCCGGACATATGTCCATAGAAACTTTTTTCTTAAAATGACCTAAAAAATCATTCTCTGAAGTTTTGTACCGTAGTTAGAAAACACCCTGTATATATTACTATTAGAAAAGATATAATTCACTCAAAAAGTGAATTGACATGAAATTGTTATTAGTTTATAGAATCAATTTGGATCAGGCATATCATCCACGTCCGCCATGATCTTTTGCACTGGTAGAAAGCTCGGGTAATTTTAAAAACCTACAAAATACTACTTTGAATAATAATTTATTGAGACAAAACTGGAAACAACATCGAACTATATTCTATAAAATGAGTAAATATCACCTGTTTAAAATACTTTGTATCTCTTGGAAACTCTTACCCTTAGTTTCAGGAACAATAAAGATTATGAACAAAAGGGCAATCGCGCAAAATCCCGCAAACAGCCAGAATGTTCCCCCCTTTCCCAACGCAACATTGAGGTCATTGAAGAATTTCGTGACTATGAAAGAAACCAGCCACAATATGAAGCCTGCGACAGTAGCAAGGAAAAATTTGATATTCGAAGGTAAAATTTCCGAAGTTACTGTATACGGCAATGGCCCAAATCCGATATTGAATGTTACGGTATAGATAACCAGGCACAAAATTGGTAACCAAGAAATACTTTCCACAGAAATTTCGGTTTCGTCCTTTAAGTAAAAGTATAAACCCAGTATGCTCAAGGAAACGATCATCCCGGCTGCCGAACATATCAAAAGAAACTTTCTCCCTTTCCTGTCGACCATTAAAGGTCCCCCGAAACTGGCAAAGAATAAAACTACGCCTATTATGAGGGATGCAACGTCTGCAGAAACATTCGTCCCAGCATCTTTGAAAATGATCTCGGTGTAAGCTAGAATAGCCCCTAGTCCCGAAAGCTGCTGAAAACAGCTGAGTCCGAGAGCTACAATGAAGCCTTTGACTACGTACTTCTTTTTCAGTGTGTTCACAATATCGCCTTCTTGGTTTTTTAACTTTTCGTTTTTAATTTCCTCGATCTCATTCTTGGCATCGAACGTCAGTTGCCCGTTCCTTAGTTTCTTGAGAGACAGCTCGGCCTTGCAGTCGTTTTTGTCCACGTAGAAGTAAGGACTCTCAGGTGCCAGGATAGAGAAAGAAACGAGGAACACGAACGGGAATATTGCCAAAATAATATTGAACCAGAAAATGGAGATGTAAGGCCCTATAATATACGGGACGAGATCGCCGAAACTGGCGAATGTACTATAGGACACTAAGAGCATGCCTCTGTAGGAATCTTCCGAAATCTCAGCGACGTACATAGGCAGAACGACGTAACTAGAGGCAAGTGAGACCCCTCCTACAAGTCGGCCGAAGTAATACCAATTTATATTTTTCGCGAAAGCGAATGCTACGTAGGCGGCTAAGTGAGGTAGAGCTAGGAATAATAATACTGGTTTCCGGCCTATTTTGTCCGCCAAATAGCCTACTGGAATAATGCCGCACATTGCTCCGATGTACTGCAAGGAACCGATCCAGGACTCTTCATCGTCAGTGATAGGGCTTCCTAGTGGATTGACGCTTGAATCATTTGAGTGTAATTTCGGTAGGATTGGCGACGACCATGTTAATGTTGTGTCGCCCGTAAGTGCCAGTAGATTACCTGAAAAAAATACGAAGTAGTAACAATGTTGAGAAATATAACCCTGAATTTCATCAGTTCGGATTTCCATTGTCTAATATTATATAAAACGATTTGAAATCCCTGAAATAACCAATACAATTAAAAATTAAAAGGATAGCTGAAAGTAACAAATACATTGAGCAAAAAAAACAGTGAAATTTACAGTGAAATAAAATACAAGTGAAAAAATTGAACAATTTAAACAAAAGAGAAATGAATAAAAAAAAATTGAAAATTAAGCGATTTCAAGCCACGTTACTTCAGGACGTTTCGATCGTTAGTATCCACAATCGTCTTCGTGTGATGACTGGGCTAATTCCTCCGAGAGTTGACTATTTATGGGTCATTCGAGCACTTTCACTTATCCCCTCTTCTCTCTCTCCGCTTCACCGGTTGATTATGGGTTTCCATATGTTGCGTATCTCTACGCTGGCTTGGCTGAATACGTTGTTGAACAGCATATAAGCGGCTTCTTGGAATTTACTCCTAAACCAGTGTTCCTCCTTGTATATGATATCAGCTTGGGACTACACGATAAGTCCAAACATGCTCTACTATTCCTAATTTGCTTGTTTCCCCTCACTGTGTGTGTTTCTTGTGCTCGGCAATGAGGACTTTCAATGGCCTCTTAGTTTTACCAATATAGGATTTTTCTCACTCACAGCGTATCCGGTAAATGCAATTCTTGGAATCGCAGTCCGCGTTTGGAGGCATGGTTATCGTAAGGCTGCTACGGATAGTGTTTCCGAATCTGAAACAGGTTCTGATGTACTTGGACCCAATTTTTATTATACTTTCCGATAATCCTCTGATGTAGGGAAGTGCAAGCACTGGCTGTGGCGGCTTCTCTTTCTTGCGAGGTTATTGCTGTCTTCTAGCCAAAGTCTGTTCCACCATCACTTTGGAGTACCCATTTCGTTGAAGATCATTTTTGATGATGCCTAGTTCTTTCGCAGTTCTTTGCAGAGCCCGAAAGCACGGTCTACTAGTGTCTTGATGATTCCTCGTTCAGTCGATTGATGGTGGTTGGATTCGTGGTTCACATACTGTGCTTTGTGAGTGGGTTTTCGGTATACAGATGTTTCCCACTTAGTTTCGGTCCTCTTCACCAATACGTCTAAAAAAGGCAATTCGTTGTGGACTTCCTTCTCCATTGTGAAAGTTATGGAAGGTCTTATGCTGTTGATGTGCTTCAGGAAGGCCTCTAGTTCGGTATTCCCATGGTTCCATATTATGAAGGTGTCGTCAACGTATCTCAACCAGACTCGAGGTGTCTTGTGGGCTTCTTCAATTGCCAAATTTTCAAACCACTCCATATATATGTTGGCTATAACTGGTGAAAGTGGCAGTCCCTCATCTTGTGTAAAGAATTGTCACGCTCAAATGTCTGTTGAATGCTATCCAATACTCGTCGTTGTTTGCAAAGCGATGTTTTTTTAAATTTGGTATGTTTATACATGCCTTTGTAGTTTGTTTTACCTTCCCAGTGTGATTTTTTTTTTTATTTCATCTACGACATCTTCTAGATTTTCAGTAATAAAATTATCCGTATTTTGATGTACTTTCTTATTATGATTTTCAAAACAAAATATATATTGTGTGTCCCGTTTCGGGCATAATTTATCAAAATTGGGAATATTTCTTGTGCTGACGGGCAGAATATTGAATAATTTGGGACCGTGATGGAAAATAGTCTCTGTTTGTGACCGTTATTGAATGCTGGTAGGTTTATGGATGAATTAGTGACGAATCTTGTTTGTTTTTCTTTGTTTGTTGATCAAAGTGTTAATTTTTCTGTGTGCACCCAATTTAAACATTGGTGGATACACTCATTTTCAGTAATGTCATTTTCTTATACAGACGCTATATAGTATAGTTTAGTTATTTTAAATATTTTCAAAACTGTGTTTTGAGATATTTGTTGAAAGTACCACCCCAGGCAGCAATACAATATCTTACTACAGATTCTGCTAGGGACTGGTAAATGGTGATTAAATTTTTGTACTTCAGGATATTCCTCAACTGATTGAATTTTTTGTTTGGAAGTCTGAACCGTTTTACAACATGGTTATCCCATCTTATATGCCGATCCACAACAACTCACAGATACTTTAATTATTTTTGTTCTTTCTATTATAGCATAATTACAGTTTGTTGTATTAGTACAGTCTCTGTCATGGATGTGGATTATGTTATTTCCCGGTTGATCGTTCTGTAATAAATTGAGTTTTTTTCACATTCATGCTTAGACGGTTGTGACCAAGCCATAACTGTATATCTCTGTCCCTTTTATGATTTGCAAATACCTCCTCCAATAACTACGTGTAAATAAGAGTGCTGTATCGTCTCCATATGATATTAGATGGCCCCCAAAATTACTGGTGAAACAGACACTATTGATTTAAACATGAAGTAATATGGGACCTCAAACTATTCCCTGTAGTACTTCTGTTTTAACTTGCAATGCCTCACTCAGGTTTTCATCAACTTCGACTTTTTGTATCCTATATGATAGATAGACTTCCAAAATATTGTATGTTGGGTCACGTATACCATACCCGTCTAACTTTTTGATAGCATGCCGTGATCAACGGTTTCGAATGCCTTAGCTAGGTCTAGAAATATAGCTGAACATTTTTTTTAATTACCCAAGGCTCCAATCATTTTTTGAACAAAATCTAACCGCTTTTTCGGTATTGAAGTTACTAATGATTCCGAACTATATTTTTTTAGCGTTGAGGTAATTTATGAGTCTACTTTTTAAGGGTTGTTCAAAGAGTTTAACAAAATCATCAGTGACAGTGTTGGTCTGTTGTTCCTAATGTTCCCAATAAGTCCATAGGGCTGCTGTGTTTTTTGGGGACTTGGGAGAAATGGACAAGTATTAGAAAAATAAACCCGCTTGATGGTGATTGCTTGATGGTTTTCAATTTTGTTACACTTGCTCAAATGTCTGTTGAATATTATCCAATATTCGTCGTGGTATTAGCCTGGTGGTCAATTGTTTTTCGGTAGTGGATTGTTTCAAATTTCTTGAAACACCGTCATTAATGTATGCAAATGGAAATTGCTGAGGCTTGAGTTCACTGGATAATTGACGTTCTGTTCCCATTTCTACATAAGGGGGCACCATTAAGAATTTTCTAGTTCGTGACGAATAAAATATGTGAATAGTAATCATTGTACACACCTGTCACCATTAATATTCATTGAATATTAATAGAATTCGTGGATGTGGTATAATTGAGGCAGAATAATTGAAGGAATCGACTTATGGAGATTATATTTGATGATACTGTCGATGTTTTTTCTTGCCGCTTTTGTTGAAGACAGAATTATTAACTTATCGATTGAAAAACTTGTGAAGGAACATGTTAAGTGTCATCTTACAAAAATCGGATATTGGATGGCATATATAATTTGACGGTTTTCAGTGGAGAAAATTGATATGGACACGTTCTGATGCTATTTCGTTTAATGGAACAACAATGTTCTTCCACCATGTTCACCCATTAAGATGTTCTGTTACCATGGCACTGGTTATTTGGCAACTGTTACTATCAGGTCTTGCAGGTTTGTGATACTTAGTGAATGAGTATCTGGAGTTTGTAAAAATTGGGACTATCGAAAATTATGTGGGTTTTTTTCACCAACCATTGTGTTTGTATCTTGTTTTTTTATATTTGTTATGTCCTCTATCTTCGCAAATTGAATACCTGTATTGTTGTTCGAGTGGAAAAATTTATAAAAACCGTCAAATCAGTTTGATTTGTTTACGAATCGAAAAGCAGCATAGCAAGCGTGATAGTCCGTTACATTTCCTTCGGAACTCAATTTATTGAGCAATCGACTTCTGTTGAAATACGTATTTTTGCAACTCGCTATCGCGTTTTATATTTAAATGCAAACAGTTCGTCGTACTCGTGGCCGATCCAAAAACAAACCTTGTCTTTCGTCGATGAAATGCATTATGCGTATTTGTTTCTTTTCGGTGAAAGATAAAAGTGGTTCTGTGACAGCAGGGGTTATCATACGTCGAAAACACATATGTACGAGGTTCACCATAGATTTTGAATAAGGCATCGATGCATTCATTCGATGCCATCCATTATCTTTAACGAATAGTTATGCTGATTTTGATAATGTGTATGAGAAAAAAGAGTCCAACTTGTCAATTGAAAAGTTGACTCATGAATTTTACGACTACTGGATATAATCATATACAGGGTGTATTGAAAAGAACACAATGTCTATCGTACCTCATTTATCTTTTTTTTTTAGTTTCCTGGTCCATTCTGTCTTCGTATTTTTTTATTGGCTTATCAAACGAACAAAACTCGGTGATATTTTAATCCATTAACTTGAACATAGTTCGATGTGGTTGTCGTCTTTCGGGATACAAGTTTAAAAACATTTCCGATGTTCCAACACTGTTTCTATCGTATTTGTAATGAATTTGTATAATATCTCTTTTTTTTTATTCATAAAAACCATCTTGCACCAAAAATTCATTGAGTGTAACAAATTTAAAGTCGAATTTAGAAACATCAAAGTCAAAGCCTATTATGATAAGAATTAATTTTTTTCAATATCTCCAATTTTTCGAAAAAGAATGATAACTTGTAATACATCATGGAAAAGGTAATATCTGGTTCTATTCAAAACAGAAAGAAGCCAATGTAGCGCCCATAAGAAAAAATAAAGTTTATGATGGTGGCCGGAAGACGAAACGTCGGATAGCAAATCTAAAAACACCATTATGTAGCAGGGAAAAAGTGGCATTGTGGAAGTTCAATTTATTTTCGAATCCTCCAAAAAATAAATTCAGAAAAAAATAAGACCATTTTCCGAAATTTCTGTTTTTTCTGGATGTCTCCGGATATACCCGGAATTTCAGAACTTTCTCAACGGCATATTGTTAGTCAGGTAAATGCGCAACTTTGCCCCAATTTAACCATCTTCGTATCTGTCATAGTTTCTCCATTGGGGAGGATCGAATTTGAAACACCCTGTGTATAACTTTGAATTTTTATCAATTGTCCGTGAGTTCCCAAAATATAGGTTAACAGTAAAAGTTTTATTGATCACACCCCTATGAAAGTCACAGAAATTATATGATATATCAACTATATTTGTCTTAGTTATTCTATCTGTATAAAATCAAATCAGTATAGTAGACAATAAAAATAATGTCCTGTTTATTCATCTCTAGGTTTATGAATTTTCGTATAGCGCGCCTTCCGTTTCTTGCGCACACCGTTACTTGTTCGCCCACCCCCGTATTAGGATGGAGTGATAAGCGTGTGCCTCCAAGGTTCGCGTTACATTATCGGCACCGCCGTATCGGTCCACAGGCTGCTGCCACTACTTCCCGGACTCGATCAAGGCCGTCACAATCGGTGCCAGATACGAAGTACAAGTGAACAGCGTTTTCTGGGTAGCTCGTTCACGTGCTCGCTCTTTGACGCGGCAGATGCGATTTGGGTGGTCGAGATTGGTTGACAGGTGGCCCCTGGAGAGGGAGCTATCAGCCGAAGAACAATTAGAGAAACTTCCTTGAAAGTTACCCCTCTCTTTTTGGGGTAAAGGGTACTGCTCAAGAACACTTATACATATCCTTCTCATACTCGATATCAATAAGACAACAAATCTTTGGGATTCAACACTGGTCTTTTGCTGTTCCGTTGTTCAATATTTCATACTATTTTAAACTAACTTCAACAAAATCCTAAAAAAGGAAATACAACTCCACTATAATACGATAGAATTACGAGGGGTACTATTTATATTTCGGGAGTAGCGAATAATAAACATTTTTTAATGAAAATGGCTTCATTTTTTTTTTCGAAATATTCCCCTTGATGTGTAACGTAGTAGTTACTTCAGATTGGCCAGGCTAATTCAGTGTAGATTGGAGTGACTTGCCAGTTTCAGATTATGTAGGTGTCAGGCAAGGTTTGTTGTTTATATAGAAGGATAAAAATTCAAACTTTTCTTCAAATAGATAACAGTAACTTCCTTCTATATTGATCAAAACAATAAAACACTAACCAAATGTATATGGTATGTAATGAAATGAATATTTGATTTTAACACAAATGTGTACAAAATTATACACAGATGGTGGAACTGATTCTGTCTTGTGGTAACGGTGTGCTCTTATTTTCGTCTTATCTGGTGGCTTTTTAGGGCTTCTATATTCACCCCTTGGAAGACAGGTGGGTTTGGTGGCGGACTTCAATATTCACCCCTTGAGCGACTTGAAGGTCCCCTATCAGGTGTGTTTATTGGTGAGCTTCAATATTCACCCCTTGAACGACTTGGAGGTCACTAATCAACGTGGGAGTCATTTTATGAAAACGAGATGCACAAAATTAATATTGAACCGGAGAAATGTACACTGCACTTGAACCTTGGATGTCTGTGGTAACCAGTTGAAGTCTTTCAGCGTACGTACACTTGAAGGTGTTTTATACAAATGAATCTTAACATCTAAAGTCTCGACCAACAGTTCGACAATGATAATTCAACAAGCGTTGAGACTATTATTCATTACTGAAAATATGTATCAAGCTATTTACATACGTGTTTAAATACAAATATTATCAATATTATGATATCTTCAAGTGTTTTGAAACGAAAAAGATATTATACTAACAAAGATATGAATTAAAACATCTGATAGTGACGTAAAGAGTTCCAAGAATGAAGATAATCGAATATATCTTCATGAAATTTTATGGAATCCAAATTTCGAGTGGATGGAATTAAAATAAATATTTTCAAGGAAAGGCAATAATCCAGGGTGGCATTTGATGAAAATAAACGTGAGGTACAAAATATCTAATAAATATAATATATGGATATAATATTCCACTTTCAAGAATTATCCCCACTGGACCTGGCGGCTTAGATAAAAATGATTCTAGGTGAGATATAACACACAATCACAGATTCTGAAAATGAAAAAAATGTGTGCATTAATACTCACCCAGCGATCAAAAATTGAAATCAATTTTGCTACCTTGATCGATCGACAAAAAGATAGAGAGAGAGTTACCCTTGGGTTCCAGAAAAATCGAATTCGGTCATGCGAGTTTCATTCATTCATGTCAAATGGTCCAAACTTGACATTACGTTCTATAAAATTCTTTCAGTTATGAGCATTTAGTTTGACAGTTCGGCTATCCTCCGCAAGATGCTCTCGTATGTATGAATTAATTGTTATTGACTCATAGAACGAATCCAAATGCTAAATTCTCACTCTGGATCACTAGAGAGTGGTCTCATTTGAGTTATAGATTTAATTATAAATGATGTAACCTTTAATCGTAATCGTTACAAAATAATAATCTGCTGAAAACAAAAAAAAAAAAAAAGAAATTCAATCAAAAGTACCACGGATGAAACAATTT
>WOGR01012693.1:0-10105 GCA_015342045.1 Leptinotarsa lineolata | reverse complement strand
ATTGCAATAATTACAATTAAGGTGTTTACTTCTACAACGGAACTGATTTCGTTTTTATCGACACATTCGTCTTGGGAATATACATAGGTACACAAATTTTGTTGGAGTGGATATTTACCTGGAAAGTGCAGTAGAGGTTTCTTTGAGGTTAGATATACTTTCTTATCTATTGATATGGTAGAATGTAATGAATTTTTGAAGTGATAAGTCCTTATGGGAGGGTAAACCGCTTCGTTACGTGATGTTTAACGGCGCCAGTCTTTCTGGCTTCCCTTTCTATGCACTCTAAGCCATAGCGCTAGCCGTATTTCGGACAGAGTTTCTTTTGCCTCTCTTCGCATGACACAGTGTTCAGTATGCGATCGACATATACTGTTGACAGTATAAGTCCTATCACCGCTTTTGAAAGTGATTATGAAAAATTTCATAAAACAAACAGAAGATGGGCCTCGGAATATTGAAGAATCTCCTAACGAAGGTGAGTTTATTGATATAATAGGTTTAATACAATTTATCAATAAGCAGCTTGAAACAAGTCTACTACCGCAGCGTCTTCATTTTGAATTTCTTTATATCTTTATCGTCACTGCTTCGATACATATATACATACATAATCATTTTGATATTTATAAAATTCAAGTAGTAACCTAAGCTTTTCTCAAGGTGAACAATTTCAATATTAAATAGTTCAAGTTATATTAGTTTAAGTTATCACTTCTGTCGGGCGTCCTGAGACGCACACTTTTTTTTTACCTCTTCTTGTGAAGGATAAAATGTTTGGTTATTTGTTCTACTCAGCTTATGCTAAAAGTAACTGACTGAAGTTTCAATTGAGTTTTGTCTATTGAAGAAGCACTCGTATTTTCTATGGGTTTTTTTGAGACCTTCTATTAATCACGTCGATGGTTTTCTAGCAAAGTAGTTGATTTTGATATAATTAATACCCGACTAGTTTGTTTTTTATGTTCCCTGGTATGTCTATTCCTCGATTTTAATGAAAATGCTCGTCCAATTGAAATTTTTAACCTAATGGTGTGATATATCAAAAATTACACTTTCAAAGTCCAGTTTGCGTATAATGGTTCAGTAATACGGTTCATTAGGACGGGTCTTACTTTTATTTCATTTTCTTTACACCGAGTTTCAAATAGTTGACCTATTTTCTTATGTAATTTGTGTTATACTCGTACTTTCATATTAAAAACAAAATGCATGCCAAATTGTATCACAAACGATTTAGCATAATTAACACCTCAGCATATGATTCGGTCATCTGTTATTGTGAAACTGGTCTCAATTTGCGATTGTAAAATTTAAATGAAATTAGCATTTATACGTACACTTCTCATGATGTTTCATATGTACTGTATTGAAAATCTAGTAGTGCAGCTACGATTAGTGTGAACCAAAGCTTCCAAAGATTGAGATCTTCAGGGAAGTTGAAGTTGCCAGAATAAAACTAATTATTAAAATATTATACTGCAATAAAAACCAAAATTATTTTTTTCTCTCTCGTTGGGTGGTCGATGCTTCCTATTCAGGCGCAGTTGACCTATGAAATGTATTCACACTGGATCTTCATTAAATACATTACGTGTCTTGGAACTAATATCGTTGATTTATTCTTCCACAGGTAATCAGGGGCGTTAGAAGACCCGAAAATAGAAATGAATATTATTGTTAACTCAATATTTATTTACACTCAGCATCATTTGTTCTGTCAGTTTTTTGCTTTATATAAGTTTATGAATTTCATATTTCTTGTTCTTACTGTTAATCACTACATAGTATAAAACAAAGCCGCTTCCCGTTCTCTGTCCCTCTAGATCAAAAAAGATACTACAGTATTGCACACCTTAAAGGTCTACCAAAAAGTCTAGCTCTTTTATCCACTTTTTATCCTTGAGAAATAATCGCTTATTCACGAAGCGATTTCAAGCGAAACATGTATCGCGGTTTTTGTAAAACCCTTTTTAGTGAAAATCATACAAAAAACTGTATTATGTAATAATAAGTTTAAATATGGATCTTCATCAAGTATCGGCCAGTTCTATTCAATAATTGGAAGAGGACTCAATCCACGAATATAAAGAAAAAACGAGGCTCCCCAAGGCGGTCTTTCGTAAAGCCAAGTTTCGACATGGACCATCGAATAAGATTCATCCTTTGTCTTTCACTGCAGATTTCACTGCAAAGCAACAAGTTGAAACCTATGGTGGGTCGAAACAGCGCTACCTGGTGTTGAATCACGAATGATTTGTTTTTGGGCTCTGGTTTCAACTGGTGTCCTTTTTCATATGAGCAACTAGCTTTTTTGTACTATATGTACTGGATCCTCCGGCAGATAGTTGTTGGTTAACAGATGGATCAAAAACACCTTCAGGCTCTGGTGCAGGTGTTTTCAGCTGCAGACCCAGGACAGAGATATCAACCTGCCTAGGGACCTATGCGACTGTATTCCAAGCGGAAATCTTTGCTATTGAATTGTGTGCGGAGAGATGGGTAGAATCCAACATCACACACAAGTCAATAAAAATTTTATTGGACAGTTGAGCGGCGTTGGAAGCTCTTGGCTCCTACCGAGCAACGTCTAAATTGGTAGCAAATTGCCAAAAACGACTTTTCTCAATAGAAAGACTTAACAAATTGTCTCTGGTCTGGATTTCTGGTCACACTGGCCTGGAAGGCAACGAAGCTGCTGCCTCTCTTGCAAAGGAGAGTGCTGCAAGTGGCTTCATCGGACTAAAACCTTTCAATGGCATTTCTTTAGGCTTTGTCAAACAAACATTGAACACCTGGATGACAAGAAGTTTTAAATACTTCTGGCAAAATCTCCCAGGATTGGCTCATTCCAAGACGTTCATTCACCCTTCGAAGCTTGGAACAAAAAATTCTTGAACATTAGTAGGGATGAACTACGATGTCTAACAAGCCTCCTTATAGGTCACTGTTGTCTGAATCATCATATGCAGAGACTCGGACTGTCAAAAGACAGTGTGTCGCCTCTATTTGGAATATGATGAAACAGCAGAGCATATACTCTGTGCCTGCCCCGCCGTGGACCAAACAATGTCGTACCAGGTGGACGTCCAAGTGGATTTCGTATAAGAAAATAAATGTTTCGAAATAAATTCTCAGATAAGGTTTGATCTCTGTTAAGAGTATTGGTGATTTATCCACGAGCTGGACGTTACTAGTGAACAATCTTTCTCTTAGACGAAGGTTTCATACTTGCTGTCGAGCTGCGTTGAAATTAATCGAGGTCGAGACACTTTGCTGTTGGGGTCGGATCTTTCCTGTAATGATGGGATGTAATACCTCAAAACTGATCTGTAGGTATCTACTCGAATGATTTCAGCATGGTCCTGCTGGTGAATGAACGAGGAATATCTTGCGAAACTAATCTCTGTGGAGTAACTTGCTTAAAGTTCTGGCGAATATGATTCAGTATCCAACATAGTATCAGCCGGGGAAGTAGTTGTTTTACGGTAGGCATTTACCACAACCTGCGGTGTAAGTAGTTGGGAGAGATAAATATATCAAAATTTCATTTCAAAATATTTGTTTTCTTATTATTGCGATTTCGAATATTTTCTGTTCTCCCAAGTCATATGTTTCTAATAAATTAATATCCGATGAAACTTCAGAAAATAAGATATATTGTCACCTGCTCATGTCGTATGCGAACTCTGGTGCGATTAAATATAGAAATCTTTGATTAGAACTGAGATGATTGGAGGGGACACCGGGATAGATCGGGTTATATATCGCTGCAGATGATACAGTGTTTGGCAGGTGTACTCCTGTAATATGCGTCCCGAATAGATTTTCGACTAAATTGCCTGTAAGTCACAATGAAAATGTTACTGACGACGCTGACGCTCTATTAAAATCTCTATTCATAATTTGATGTATAAATAGATGGTTGATGGTTTGTCGGTGTTATTCATTTTACTTCAGATGCAAATATATCGCAAGAAATGAATCGGTCTTTCCGATGTGTTAATTTCGTTATACAGTGTTTCCCATTTAAGATGGAAGTACCCTTATGAAATCTATATTTCTCAACCGATTTGATTGATTCTTTCTCCATCAGGCAGACATTCAAAAAGTCTACTAGGACACCACATTTCATGAATTATTTGTCATTTTCAGGGCCAACTATTCTCATATTGCAAGGCCACAAATTAAAAAAATAATAAGCGATGTTTTTACAAAAAATCTGACTACATCACTGGATTCATGACAATTTCAAATGGTCTATGTCGAAGTTAGGAAGAGATGCATTGAATAATGAAATACTTATAAGAGAATGGAATTTGAAAAATATGCTGTTTAATCAACCCACCACTTCGATTTTAGAAGTTTCATCTAAGTTCTGACTATACCACTGGATTTAGAAGGTCTTGAGATATCACTGTTAAAACTTCAAACAAAAACTGTTCATCAATGAAAAAATTATAAAGGTGTGAAATTCAAAAAATTTATCGTTTAATGGGTGAAGTGTCCAATTTGGCACACTCTGTACCAGTGGCGGATTTACATATTTGCCGCCCGTAGGCTATTCAATTTTTGCCGCCTATAAATAAATTATTCTTTCAATTTTTTTTTTCGATTTCAAGGTGCAACATGAATTCTCAAATTTTTTCAGAGCGGTGCTATGTGAAATGAGCTGAATTTCAGAAAAAAAATTCCAATCGGCAAAACACCACTCTGAAAAAAATTTTAGGGTTCATAATATATTTCAGTTTTTTAAAAGAGAACGAAAAAAAAAATTGAAAATGGTAATCACAAAGAAATTTTCGATTTTTTCCAAAAATAAAAAAATTTGATTAGAGAGAAGCGGTAGAATAAAAAATTACCGCTTAGTATTGTTTTATCTTATTATATCTAATTGATTCATTTCGATGGCATTTTCTGAAAAAGTTCGCTTTGTGAAAAAGTTGATAAAAATAATAATAATGTGAACATCTAATTCAAATAATTCGTGTACGACATGAGCGCTTAAGGCATGCTCATTTAGATTTTCCAGACATTTTTTTGATACAAATAAAATAATTAACTGATGAAATGTATCAATTTTCTAATCAGCAAATTGTTCAACTCCATATTTTGTGAAGGAAATGTTTTCATTGTCAAATCGTAGTCGTCCAAATATCAGTTATTCAATTAATCGATTAACTCAAAACAAAAGACTATATCTCTATAAGATTTTGAACTAGTTTTTTATTTCATGAAAATTTGTCAATTTTAGTCATTATTTTTACGCATAAAGAAATAACTTTCTGGAATTGAATTTGGCAATTTGCAAATTTGCTGCAGCAATCATGATTAAACCGTTGATATCATATCAAATTTGAATTATGTGAGTAGATATAATTATTTGGTATACACGGAGAAAAAATTATAGCAATTATCAATGAAGAAAATATGTAAAATAACTAAACTTTCACTATAATATCGAATCGCTATTGCAATATTATGAAAAATTCATGATCATTAAAGTATACCTAATAAAGTGTTCGGCAATTGTTCATGTAGAGATGTTGAAATATTTAGTATTCAGCACTGTGTCTAGGACTATATTTCAATTTTTGTTGAATATTTTATTTTCTCTCCTATTATCGAAATTCGTATTTTGTGTGTGTGATAATTTTATTTTTAATTTTGTGAATCGAAATAAAAAATTTATGAACCAAATCTGCCGTCCTTTAAAAATTTGCCACCATAGGCTCCAGTCTAGTCAGCCTGCTGGTAAATCCGTCACTGCTATGTACTATGAGATATATTCAGTACATCTGTAAAGTTCATTTCCTAACGCCAATTCGTTTGGTGAAACGTGTTCAAAAAGAGTTTCGCAGTTCTGAATTGTTGGAGCAGTATTTGTGTTCAATTCATCCTATGTCAAACGTTCTATAACCACCTCAAAGAGTGAATAAATATTACAGCACTTTAGAGGACTTTAATATTTTTATAATTTCTATATCTTATCAATATCAAGAACTCTTTTCAGTGAGTGAACAAATTTGAAATGGATTCTCGTTATAACTAAAAACATCAGAGGTCTCTTAACAAAGTTTTCAAAATAGTACCCTGCTATCTATCGCTACTCTCGAACAATTATCGTTCATCATCCTATGGAAGTACGAAAAAGACTAAAAACACGTAATAAGTATGGATTATAAGAGAGAACTGAACATAAGGTTTCGCCTGCAATTTCCAAACAACGTTTTAGTTCTCGGTCTCTCTTCAACCGATGCGGAAAATCGGGAGAAGTCGAAGAGGAGACCAGATCGTATCGTGGAGTATTTAAAAAACCAAAAGAGAAATGGAACATAAGGCAATTTCCTATAAAATGTAAGGGATATATATGGCTGCAACTTTTCTCCTATCTGCTCATTTTTAAATACATTTCTTAATTACTGGAGGGAACATTTTTATGTTTTGTGCGCCTTCAGTTAAAGGAAAATAATGTTTTCTCGTTGGGAGTATTTATAGGTTTGTGATTTTATCGTGGATTTGGGATCGCAGACAAACAAAAACAGCGGTAATGGATTTTTGTGCGGGGTTGGCATCACTGAGATTTAATGGGAATGTTAGATGATGTCTGATGAGACCTACGAAATTCTTGAAATACTCAATGAAATGAAATGAAGAGCTTTTCAGTTCACTCTAGGAATAAACTAGTTATAGTTAAGCAATTTAATATATCAGTTCATCATTGATTTTTGAATCAAAGCAAGCTGTTAACTCTATGAAAATTGAAAACTTTGGACCGAGAAAGAAAGACACTTACTACTTTTATTTTCAATTTTGAAACCACCATAAATACATTTTTATAACTTACCCCACTTACAGCTTGTCAAATATAGGAAGAGGTTTGAGAATTTCAGCTCTCTCTCTCTCTCTTTAGATTGTAGGTACGATACTAGTGAAAGAGAAAGAGAGAGATCAGAAATTCTCAAACCTCTTAGTATATTTGACAAGCTGTACTATTTTCCCATATGACCTAGTCATATTATTTTCAGAAATATCATTTTAAGTAACATTCACTATACTTTTATTACACTCAAAAATACCAACTATATGTACTTTAATGAATGGTACTGATCAAAAATTAAATTTGCGAATATTCATAGTTAGGTAGTGAAAATCTCATTAAATTTGAATAATCCCATTGAAAAATTGAAACTAAAATAAAAAAATACATTATATTTCATTGATACTTTTTCTACTGCTCGGGAGCTGTCTTACTTGTCCAAAAGTAGTTTGCACAGGTTTCAGTTGAATGTTTGTCACCGTTTTTGCAAATAATATAGGTATTTCATGAATTGCTTATTTCTTGTGATCCAGGATTTGTTTGTCATCCGCCCAAAACAAAATCTGTCTGTTTTCCTTTCCTGAAGCTGGATTCCTTTATACAAAACTATTTCTCCACTCTAAATTTTGTGATTTGTAAATGGTCAGCTAGTGGCCCAGTAACCAATCTGCTCTGTTGAAGCAGTGTTTAAATTCTTTTCGCAAACGTTTCTCAGATGGATTTTCAGTATCTTTCTTGTTTATCATCGACTCATTTCATAATTTGGCTCCGTACCATAAATTTTGTACCTTTCGCTTCGAAAGATGCATGTGTATTGACCTAGCGATTGGCTGTTATGTGGATTTCTACCCCCACAGTACATTCAGTTCCATTACAATATTATGCTTTTGACTTGTCTGTCTACAAAGCTTGTTCTTGGAATGACTGTTCTTCGTACACTCTTCACGGTATCTGAAGTTTGTGTCAAAAGTGAAATTCGGCGTCAAGTATCCCATGGACATAATTTCTTTTCATTTCGGCACATATCCGAAATTTTCTTTTCTACCCGATCTCTTACTGTCCTTCTATGCTGATGCTCTTATTGAATGCTACTGTGGACGATTTGGATGGACTCATGTTATGTCTAAAAGATATTTAATCTTTCCTAACCGTTGTATCTATTCAACTTCGAAAAGGTCCTTCGAGAGGTTCTCGTTCTTCTATGTTGAAATGACTTCAAATCCACCACTTTCTTTGCTACCTGTCAATGCTGTCATTTTGAGGGTCTTCAGCTCTGAATTTCTTTGATTTGTAATTTCCAACCGAGAACGTGATTTGTGATTTCCAACCGAGAACGTGTATCCCGAGAAGGTCTCTTATAGTTTCTCCTTTTGTACTTTTGTTATTTGCGTATTTTGTTTCATTAGGAGATCTGAGATCCCAGTACGTGGTTCAAACTCCTCGTATTGCCTCCTCCATGAGACTCTTAGATTTTCTCAAGACCTCGTTGTATTCAGTTGAGGGACCTTTTGTATTGGGCACCTGTTTTTGTTACACTTATTTAATGAAAAAACAGTTTCATCTACATTTCACCAGGAAAAATTCTAGATTCTGATCTCTAGTTGACTGTGGGAAAATGTTAGTTGTACGTAATGCCACCAGCTGTCAACTACGAACTGCCTTGTACAGTACCTATTCCGAGTAGAGAGAACTGGATCCTCGGGGAGAAGGAAATATTAAGAGCGGATAGTTGTTGGTTCACAGATGGATAAAAAATACCTTCAGGATCTGGTGCAGGTGTTTTCAGTTGCAGATCTAGGACTGGACTCTCCTCAATAGGAAGATTTAACAAATTGTCTCAGGTCTGGATTACTGGCCACACAAGCCTGGTAGGCAACGAAGCTGCTGACTCCCTTGCAAAGGAGGGTGCTGCAAGTAGCTTCATCGGACCAGAACCTGTCATTGGTATTGCTTTAGACTTTGCCAAACAAACATCGAACACCTGGATGGAATGAAATTTTGAAGACT
This sequence comes from Leptinotarsa lineolata, assembly GCA_015342045.1. Classification (NCBI taxonomy): domain Eukaryota; kingdom Metazoa; phylum Arthropoda; class Insecta; order Coleoptera; family Chrysomelidae; genus Leptinotarsa; species Leptinotarsa lineolata. Next base: position 1,278 of record WOGR01012693.1, on the reverse strand, counting down.
TCTGGCAAAATCTTTCAGGATTGGCTCACTCCAAAGCGTTCATTCACCCTTCTGAGCTTGAAACCAAATAGTTGTTGGACCTTAGTAGGGACGAACTACAATAACAGGCCTCCTCACAGGTCAATGTTGTCTGAATCATCATATGCAGAGACTCGGACTGTCGGAAGACAGTGTGTGTCGCCTCTGTTTGGAATATAATAATAATAATAATAGTTTTATTTCCCACCACATGTTACAGTTGAAAGCATGTCCTTTAATGAAGATATGATTAACAGAAGACATGATGAAACAGCAGAGCATATACTCTGTGCCTGCCCCGCCGTGGACCGTATCAGGTTCTCAGAGTTTGGTAAAGTCACATTCTTACAATCTGACCTGAAAGATTACTCACCATACAAACTAATCGGCATCGTCAAGAAGCTGGGTTTATTTTGTAGAGTTTGAATAAGTGTGAGCCACAATAAACCCTCGTGGGTTGCGGTGGAAGATCGAATATAGACCTGCTCTCTTTTGACCTAACCTAACCTAGTTGTACGTGAAAATAATAGCTTTCTGTAATCAGTCTGCTGCCAACTCTGAGACTATAATATCCCGTATTGAAAAACCCAATTGAACTATGCAAGTTTCTGGGTTTGCTTTTAATTTTTCCAAGGGTTTTGATTAGATATTATAGATATGATATGTGATGGAATTGTCCGATACTCGATGAAAATCTATACCTAACGTATTCAAGAAACGCTTTATTGTGAGATTTTCACTGAACATTTTACAAAAATGCAACACGTGTTTCGCCATACAATAGCTTACTATCTGTTAGTAAAGACACGCCTGAAGATGCGATTGTATAACGAAACACCTGTGCGTTTTTGTGAAACTGTTTGGTGATAATCTCTGAATATATGATGATTATGATATTGTTTTGAGATCCTCCAATTTCAATGTATGCGTACCTGAATACTTATTAACACTTATTCATTATTTGAAATTATTTCTTTAATTTCCATTACCAAGATATCGAAACTAAAAATTCAAACCTATGATTCAAACGCTTATTTTTCCGAAATTTATTTCACATTCCTAAATTCTAATGTTGATCTGAACATTGAATTTTGAATGGAGTTGAAGATTTTTACATCAAAATTAATCTCCTCCCATTCTAGAATCGAATAGAATGGACCCGCAGAATTGGAGAAAGGTTATTTGTTCCCAGTTTTGGGCCGTTTAATAACGAAACAAGGTTGGCATGCAAATTGGAATTTTGCTGCATTCAAATTGGAT
>WOGR01012692.1:0-10105 GCA_015342045.1 Leptinotarsa lineolata | reverse complement strand
CTGGCGAGACGAATATCGTCCGAAAAGAGGAGGAAAAACGGATTAAATATCGAGATTTTCTCTTCGAACTCCGCAGACTATATCCAGACCACTCTGTTAAGATGATTGTTCTGATTATTGGGGTCCTTGGTGGAATGATGCCCTCTCTACTACCGAATCTTAAAATTATACCGGCTTGCCGCACTAAGGCAGAAAACTTAGCTGGATATAGAAGGCTGTCATTCTTGGCTCACTGCGCTTGCTCAGTGCACATGATTCTCGGACACAATGTGTGGGGAGTGGTCGTTGGTTGATAATGCTGGCGCACCCTCTCAAATGTATCGGGGTTTCGGGGGATAGGGCCTGACCAGCGCACACTATGGTGAAAAAAAATAATAATAATAATTCCCAAATACACATATTTCAATTTCACAAGTTTTGCGAGGCAATTTCAGAATAAATTCAGAAATCCCGCAGAAGGATATACCTATGCGTGGGTTCTGCACAAATTGGAATACCTACTAATGAATACAATTACAATAAAATTAACTAAAATAGTATAACTGAATAAATGAATGGTAAGATGATTTGAAAGTATGTAGACATATTAATTTAATTACATCTTCAAACTTTCAGTATGAAGATGTCTATCAGTTTCTATGTATGTCACTGTGATAGTAAACATTTTTCACATCAACGTACTGGTGTATCTGAAGCCTTGGCAAGCCCAAGATCCAGGTTTTGAGTCCATTTTCAAATGAATTGTTACTCCTGATATTTTTTATATGATGTGGGACTAGATTATATAGTCGATGCATCAGCATCAATTTTGTTAAGAAAATTCTCAAACTATTTTTTGAACTCTCCAATGCATAGGTGCAACATATTATACAATATGCTGCCAAATTTCATCTACTACACCATGACGAAACATTTTTGCTACACAGACTTGATTCGTATTTGTGTGTAGGTATTTATATTTATGAATATGTGTATTATTATGTATATAATTTTTTAGTTTTTTTTTTATATCATTTTCATTCACTTCATGCACTCAACTTCGTAGCAATTTTGAAAGCTCTAGATATAGATTATAATATTGAGAAATGACATATCTGTGAATACTGTATTGGGTAATTCCCGTTTGTATCCCTTCTATATAAATAAATAAATGAAAAAAATAATTGTTGTTGGTCGTATTGATACGAAACGTTTAATCAAATATTTATTGTTACAACGTTATAGTACATTTTGAATTCAACAGACCTTTCCTTTTTAATTTTTTTATATTTTCTGACATGACAATTCTATTCGTGAAAATCCAGCATTTTTTGTTTCCCCTGTATAGCTCGAGATGGGCGAAAATCCCTGCAAATTTTCTTTGATTGTTGTATTGTTCCCCACGATACCTTTTCTTTCTCTCATTCAATCGTCTTCGTATCTTACGTTTTAGAATATAACAATATTATCACAAGATAAAAGACGAGAGGAGGACAATATTTGCTGCCTAGTTAAGAACAAAGCCTTGAAATTATTTTTGATAGTAGCGGAGGCCCAAGTGTACATTATATTTCCAATATTTCGACAATGATTACTGCCATCACGGAGCTGCGAGACGATAATTTGGATTAAAATTTTGTAATTATTTTTGAAAATGTTAGTACTCACAATGTCAATGAGAATGGTGGCAAATTGTTGAATTTGTAAAATGTTAAAATTTTGTCAGTATTGTGAAACATGAACTGTTGAGTAATAAATTAAGACACGATAGGTACATTTGAAAACGTAAAGAGTATAATATTAAGTGTACATTATATTTCCAATATTTCGACAATGGTTACTGCCATCACGGAGCTACGAGACGATAATTTGGATTAAAATTTTGTGATTATTTCTGAAAATTTTGGTACTCACAATGTCAATGAGATTGGTGGCGAATTGTTGAATTTGTAAAATGTTAAAATTTTGTCAGTATTGTGGAACATGAACTGTTGAATGATAAATTAAGACACGATAGGTACATTTGAACGTAAAGAGTATAATATTTATTGCAGTTTCATTTGATTTGAATTTTTGATTGTGAAATGATATCATTTCCAAAAATAATCTTGTCGAAACATTTTTTGCTTTGGTAAGAATTTTGACAGAATCAAAGTCTATTGCATGACATTCCCTGTAGATATTTTCATTGAGTACACATCTCTCAGGGTGTCGTATGGAATCACTTCTATATGAAGATATGTGATCCTTCAGCAATCTAGCAATCTGACTTATATATTCTGCATTACATCTAGAACAAGGAATACTGTGAATTGATTCAGATTGAAATTTTATTGGAATTATATTCTTAACATAACAGTGAATTGATTGTGACGATAGTTCTATTTGCAGTTTTTATATTATAGATACTTTGGAAAAATCGTGAAGGCTTGGTGGGATTTCAGTAACAAAAGGTAATGAATGGAAAATTGTATTAATAGGTTGGAGTTCATTGTTATTTACTATTTATAATTGATTATAAATATTATAATGTTCGAAATTTGTAAAGTTTAGAGCTACTATAGGAGACTTGTTGGATAATATCTTGTTTAACAAGGTGAAGAAAACGTATAAGGAGTTAACTCTAGTTGATTGTTTATGGTAAGACCAGTAATTCATGTATCTACCAGAACTGATAGGTTTTCTGTACCAGTCAACAAGTACGATGTCATTTTCAAAGTAGACGTATGAGTTGACAATCCCAAAATTTTCAACTTAAGAGTCTCTGAGGCTCGTCTCAAAGCCCGAAATACTTTATGTTATCGCCACTGAAGTCTTATCTGATCTATAATTTCCCATAAATACATGAGCACCATACGAGTAGTACTCCAAGGGCATTACTAATAACGGGTCATCTGTACATGATATGTTGTTATTCAGGATACTGATGATTCAGATTTTGCCACTTTTGTTATAGTTACACCCAGTTCACACATCCATCTAAAACAATTGTGTACCTGTAAGCTTTTATCATTGTCCTTTTACCTCTATTCATCAAACTTATTACCATTATTGACAAAATTTCAGCTGTAACTCAATAATCAATAGAGTTTTTGTAGGTTACTTTTGGATTTTTATTTGGCTAATTCAGGCTGCCTCTTGGACATTTTGTCAGAAACCACATATCTTTGCAATAATGCCTTCATGGTATATGACAAGGTTTCTAATATAGGTTAGAAAAATGTTCGAATAATTCTTCATTATATATTGATGTGCAAAGAAGTTATTCATTGGGTATATTAGAACTTTTCAACAACCTTTTCATTCCTTGACCATGAAGTTTAATACATAATACTATATGAATAATATGTTTATTTGAAGGTGATTGGGAATGTTTCATGGTGAATTTCATTAATTCGAACTTCCATTGTCTAATATGATATAATATGATTTGAAATATCTGAAAGAACAAATGAAATTGAAAATTGAAATGAATAGCTGATAAAAACAATTATGTTTCTGAAGAAAGGTTGGTTGGGTAACAGGATCAATTTTTTCTTAAAGAAACAATTGTTTTCTTGCCAACGTTTCGAATTTAATCAAATTCTTCTTCAGGGCTCGAAAAGTAGTTTCTCCGTGTTGATATAACTATTTTAAAAAACATTAGACGTATTAGATACATTTAAAAAAATAAAAACATCCCAACAAATTGGAGACAACACCAACACAAACGGAAATGAAACAAACTAATGCTCTTTAAAATAGTTATATCAACACGGAGAAACTACCTTTCGAGCCCTGAAGAAGAATTTAATTAAATTCGAAACGTTGGCAAGAAATCAATTGTTTCTTCTCAACCGATTTGGGAACGGTTTTGAGTAATAGGTATTCTATATCGAGCTTCAAATATGTTCATAAATATAAAAGTTAGTATTAAAAAGCACAACAAACATTTTTCGAAATAAAATAACTAATCAGTTGTTTTGGCTGAAAATGTGCTGGGTTTGGCTGGGTAAATGTTTATGGTTTGTAAAAGATTTTGTTATAAATCTTCGCCTTCCTATAAATATATAGGAAACTACATGAGAACATGTATTCTGCTAATACTCACCCAAAAACTGAATTTCACTGTCAATATATAAAATATAAAGGGTATTTTTATAGAGGTATAGAACTTTAAGTTGGCATTAACACTTTTTTAACTGGCGGCCATTTTGTCACCTTTCAGGTGATATAGTTTGGTTTGGCATTTCAACATTGATAGACTAAGGCCTGAACAACGCTTCCAAATTGTGCAAATTAATTTTGAAAATCATGGTTCTATTCGAAATACGTATCGCAACTACGTTCATATAACAGTCGCCATAATCGTCCATCAGAGTAATTAATTCGATCAACTATGGAACGTTTTTGCACCACGTTTATTCTAAATGATAATACGCATCCACAGAGACATCGTACAGTGCGTACAGAAGAAGTCATTGCTACTGTAGAGCGTAGTGTAGAGGAAGACCTGAATCAGTTTATCCCCCATCGTGCACAGGAATTGGATATGTGTCCATCCACTTTATGGAAGATTTTCCGGAAAAATCTTGGTTTGCTTGCTTACAAAATCCAACTCATGCATAAGAATTGGATATGTGTCCATCCACTTTATGGAGGATTTTGCGGAAAGATCTTGGTTTGTGTGCTTACAAAATCCAACTCGTGCGTAAGAATTGAAGCCACACCAATCACCTAGCAAGGCGTAGATTCGGTGAACTAGCCAAGAACAAGATTACCGTTGATTTTTATAAGCGAATTTTGTTAAGCGTGAAACTTACTGTTTTTGGATTGGATATGTCAATAAACAGAACTTCGTATATGAAGTTATGATAATCCTCAGGTGTATGTTGAGAATCCGTTACATTCAGAATAACTGACTGTTTGGTGTGCTTCATGGGCTGGTAGAATTATTGGTCTGTATTTCTTTAAAAACGACCCTAGTCAGAACTTTACAGTCAATGGTGACCGATAGAGCCATGATTACTAACTTTTTCTTTCATCAATTGAATATTCATGATGTGCAGGAGCTTGGTTTCAACAAGAAGGCGCAACATGTCACACAGCTCGTGCCTCAATTGATTTATTGAACGAAACGTTTGGTAACCGCATAGTTTCACGTTTCGAACCATTGAAATGGCCTCCATGATCGTGCGATTTAACGCCGCTAGACTATTTTTGTGGAAGTATGTGGAGTCGCTAGTCTACACCGATATAACCGATACGTTATTGCCGATATACGGCTACGAATGTTGGAAAAAAAGTAATCGAAAATTGGACCTCCAGATTAGACTACGTTCGAATCAGCCGTGGCGATCATATGCGAGAAGTCATATTTAAATTATAATGCCCGAAGATTAATTTTCGAATAAAGTATATTTCATATCAATTTAAAAATTCATCTTTGTTTTATTCCATTTCAAAGTTCTATACCTCTATAAAAACGCCCTATATCATCACCGAATAATTAAGTGAACTGTCATAAACTTAAAAATATAATTCATGATATGAAATTCCTCGTAAAGTCAGATGCAAGTGTTACTTCAGAGTTATAATGAAATTATGAACTTTAACTCTGTATACCTCCTATATGCCCATTATACATATTCAAAATTAGACGTTTATAGGTGGAAGTGAAGTTCTAAAATGTCACTGACTCTGTTCTGTATGACTTACATATTGATTTGGACACAATAAACTCTATCATCTCAAAATTCCTACTAGGTATTTACACAACTTGCATTTCTAAAAAAACATAAATATAATGATGTGAAAAAATTTCATATGAGTGGGAATATTATGCGTTGATTTTAGGTAACACTTGTAGACTAAATGAATGTCATGAATACACTGACCCGTTACTTAATGAAAATTAATAACACTATCCATGATACTAATTAAGCGATTTTCACAAATAACATTTTCATCTAGACGCGTTTTGCTAAAACCGTAGCTTCATCGGTAGTAAAATGACATTTTACTACCGATGAGCACATTAGCACATTTTTTCACCTCTCACCTGTAATCATTTTCCGAAACATTCCAGATTAAAAAACTCACTTGCAAAGAAATAAACCAAAATACTGAACTTTCTTTACAACATATCTTGTTAAGCGTCGACTAGATGCAGACGTCGGGACGACAATGCCCATCCGCCGTCGATCTAAGCAAGCGTCGATTTGAAATGCGCCGCCGCTTTGAAAGCGAGAACAATGGCGCCCATCTTTCCGCCAATCGAATCCACAGATTAGCGCAACCACTCAGGCAAATGTAATCAGCGAGATACGCCCATACAGAAAACATCCAGTCTTATCACCTTCTCCAAAGAAAAATCATCAACAAAACGTCCTAAATAAAGACACCAACCAGTGCGGGAAACTTGTACAACAGGAAAGGTGTACACCGCCTAACTGTCGTCCTTTCACAGGACTTCCAGGAATACACACTCGCGAACAGTGTTAACTTGACGAAAGAGTGCCAGAGGTCGGTCAAAGAAAAAGCCAGGCAAACAATGCCAAGATTATCGTTATTATATTGAGACGGATCGGCTTTCTTTGAGCTTATCGCCAACCCCCACTACTCCTCCAGAAAGGCGTGGCGGGCGCTGGCTCCGCCCTAGTGTACCTTGGATGAAGTCACCCTTGAACAAGAGAGTGACATGAGGCTGAAGCCAGTTCTCTGTATCCTTTCGTGTAGTGAAGCACATAGATTCTTACCGAATATAACATTTGAGCACGTGGTTCTTCCGAAAGATCAACGGACCACAAAGAAAAGCGGCAATTATCGGGAACTGAGGCGTAATAGGTGTACGCCCGCGAATTTAATCGAGTAGAAGTCGCAGTTGCCGGGACGCTTGTTTGTTTTCGTCTAGAATTACATTTGCTTCGCTGGTTTTTGTTTTTTGTGCTTGTTGGGTTTGACAAGTGACTTTTGGACGGTTAATGATTGTTAAAATTGCTTGGACCTAAAGGTAGGTCGATTTTTTCAAATTGTGGCGACATGAACCGCAATCAACTTTTTTATCAATTCCAGGGATTTTTAGTTTTATTCCAGATTGAACAAGAACTGTTCTCTGTTATATCGTAGTTTTAAAAAATTCCTTTGATAGTTCAACGAAAGTATTTTTTCGATTTAATAAGTACTCAGAAAAAAGTTTTGAATAATTTGTATGGTTTCAGTTCTAGCAAAAACATGAGTAAAAAACCTGTTTTTGAATTGAAGTGGAAAACATGACAATCTCAAGAATATATACCTACTATTTCAGTACAAAAATTAATTCCTTTGATTGTTTTTCATAAGGCAAAGTATATTGAAATCCCATTTTCACAAATAACAAAGATGAAGAAATTTGGTTTTGATAGGAAAAATAATAGTATTGAAACTATTACTCGATAAAACATACCTATGAGTACGAATAAAAATGTTTTTGGGAGATTTTTTAGCTAGGTTAAAGATTTGAAAAGAAGGGAAGGATTTTTGACTTCATCTACATTCAATAGGAATAGTATCTAACAGTTGCCACTGAAAATCAGCAGCAAGTACTAATAAAATACATTGATTAGAGGGGCATAAATAAAGTTTAAATATATACAATCTAATATTATTATAAATCCTAAAACCGTTGAATCAAAATTATCGATCATCTGTGTAAGAATTTTTTTTCTTGCAAAATCAGGAATTTATTAGGTATCTTGAAGAGAACTAGGCATTTTGTTCATTGAAACTTTGCTGGTCAACCTTTCCGATACATTTAATAAATCACATGATACTAATGTCGAATATATAGATATTCAAGAGCTTTTTTGCATTAAAAAAAAGCTGCAGGTGCTCACCCAGAATCACATTGAAAGTTTAATTGTTATCTATAATATTTACTATCAGTATTATTATTATTGCAGAGATTATTAACATTCACTGTCCATTGCCCAAAAATCATTTTCAGATTTTTTATAGTCCTGCTTTAAAATTATTGATATAAATCAAACATTTTGTATCGATACTTATCAATATTCATTTATAAGATTATTGTCGTTCGAAATATCAAAACAAAGTATCGTGAAGGTAAGAATTTGTTTATAAATCTCCCTCTCCCGGTAAAATCACTTGTCCCGAGAGAACATCATTTAGCTTTTCTTTTGATCTTTTGATATTCATATCAACGTGATGAAAACCGAGAGAAATAACGAAACAAAAAAATTATCAAAATCCATTTCACCACACCAGGACAAAAATAATGACTACTGTCGCGCGTTTTACTAATCAAATTAGCATTATCAGGAGAAGATTGCATTGTATTAGATAGATTCACTTTATGTCACTCCACTATATTAAGTGATAGAAAAAAAAAACGTGAAAAAAATAAATATTCATTGACACACTTCTTGAGTCACTTTATTGGTTTCAAGAAAGTGACTCAGTGAACACAAAAAACACACACAGCGAGGGGAAACCAGTAAATCAGGAATAGCAGAGCATGTTTGGACTCATCAACATAACATCGACTGGTCCCAAGCTGAGATCATACACAAGGAGGAACACTGGTTTAGAAGGAAATTCAAAGAAGCCGTATATATGCTGTCCAACAACGTATTCAGCCAAGCTAGCGTGGAGATACGCAATGTATGGAAACAACTATTTTGTTACCGTTGTTGACAGTGATTTTTTAATGAAATTCAGTTCTTTCTGAGAATTACGTACTTTTTTACAGAGGAATATTCAGTAGTCTTCGAAGTACACTATTGAACGTGCTTCTTCAAGTTGATTATGAGGTTTCTAGTAATTATGTATGAGAATGTCAGTGTGAGATGGTTTGTGAAAAATTTCAAAATAATATTCATTTGAAATTTCAGTGTTGTGATAGATTTTCATCAAATATAGGCCAATTTCATCACATACGATTCACATATAACCATCAACTACATTGTTTTAGGATACCAATGCACTCCCGGCCGAACCTGCGCAGAAGGTGCCTGCTTCCACGGAGTCCAATGTCGCGACACCGACCACGGCGCAGAGTGCGGCCGCTGTCCACCAGGCTACGAAGGCAACGGCCAAGATTGCAGAGAAATCTGTACAGAATCAACCTGCTACCCAGGAGTCCAATGCAGGGTGACTTCCAGAGGCCCGGAGTGTGGATCGTGCCCTCCAGGCTACGAAGGAGACGGCAGAACGTGCAGAAGAGGATGCTCGCCTGATACCTGCTACCCCGGAGTGCGATGTAGGGTAACTCCTCGAGGACCCGAATGCGGGCCGTGCCCTGCTGGCTATGAAGGGGATGGCCGCAATTGTAGGAGCGTGTGCAATCCAGACAGCTGCTACCCTGGGGTTCAGTGCAGACCGACTGCAAGAGGGCCGGAATGCGGACCCTGCCCCAGCGGGATGGAAGGAGATGGTAGGAGATGCGTCAGGAGGAATCCTTGCCAGTATCCCATCTGTGCTCCAGGTATGTCACCAATTCATTACTGATACGTCTGACTGCACGGATATACTAGCTTCTGGAGTTGATGCTTTGTTATTGACCGAACAGAACGTTCTTTATTGAAATTGCCCCCAGTAGTTGAATTTGTGGGGGAATAGCAGGGTTTTATTGGACAATAAAACACAAAATCTAATCCAATAACAAATTGTGACTGTGAAAGACGAATTACAGGAAATCAGGTACTGGACACCAGAATAAAACAAGACACGTATGTTTCACAATCTTTTGGGTTTGGAGGCCATCGATTTTTGGAATTTCTTTTCGACATTTTGCTGGCGCGGGTGGATATCTTCTTCAAAGAGTTATACATTCTGAGTTATTTCAGCAGTTCGGACTTCCATTGTCTAAAACTTTTATAAAATGATTTGAAATCACTGAAATAAACAATACAATTGAAATTTGAAAGAATAGCTAAAAATGGCAAATATATTAAGCAGAAAACCTGAGAAGAATTCACAGTGAAATAAAATACGAGTGAAAAAATGATAAATAAAAAAAATAAATTAATATAATTAAAAGTTGAGTGATTTCAAACCACGTTACTTCACGACGTTTTGATTGTTCGTCTTCGGGTGATGACTGGACTAATTCCTCCGAGAGATAACTATTTATGTGTCTTTCGAGTAC
>WOGR01012691.1:0-10106 GCA_015342045.1 Leptinotarsa lineolata | reverse complement strand
TTGTAAGAAATTATTTTATGAATCGCACTGCGAGGATTTCAGAATTGGAAATCGAATGTACTCCGTGAAAGTATGTCAAATTGAAACAGTTGTATGGGAAACAATATAAAATTTGACAGATCTATCATCTATTTGAGGATCAACTGGAATCTCTGTCGTGAAATAAGCACTTTTTTTTTCAAACACTTTTCTCCATGTGCTTTTCAACAACCAAGTTTTTTTATTTTATTCATTTCATACAGTATCCTACAGAATGAACCCAATTATAGGATAGGGAGAAACGGTATATAATATAACTTGTGAATCTATATTAGAAAAATTAAATAAAAAACAGCTGAGAAATGTCTTTTGGTTTATATAATTTGGTAGTTGAATATATCTAAGACATGACTAACAAAATTACAAGTATCGCACATTGTATAAGGTGGGGATTTTTTTATTATATTTGTTTGAGGAGTGTTGAGATAAAAGGTGACACTATTCTTAGATAACCGTCTAGGAAACCAGAAATTCAATATATGTAACAATTGAGAGCAGATGATGATATTGTTTATAGCTTTGAATGGAAAAAAAATAATAATATTTACGCCTTACCTTGAGACTACAAAAATTGTGAGTTTCTAGCAATTCAAAATAGGGTATTCCAACAGTAGAATACGTGCCTTCAAGTTTGAAAGACATATATTTTGAGAAGCTCTTTTGGAGGGCTTTCAATTGATCTTTATGAACCTGATAGTAGCCTAGGTCGAACAAAAGTGATGTAAAGTAATTTGAATAATGAAGTTTTCTCGAAAACTTTAGTAGTTCTAACTAAGAATCTATACATGCAATAAGCAACTGTTGAGGTAGTGTAAATATGTTTATTGAAAGACAGGGATGAATCAAAAGTAATACCTAGATCAGTGAGAGTGTCAGAACGCTTCAGAACTCAATTGGTCATGACGTAGTTGTGTAATGTCAAATTCGTTTTCAGTGAGTAATACATTACATTACATTTGGGTATGTTAAGAGATAGATTATTATTCCGACACCATATAGCAACACGATTCAAATTCAGATCGAGACGTTTGCATTCATTAGAACAAGTTATATTGTGATAGAGTTTCAAGTCACCTGCGTATAGAAGAAAATTAACATCAATCTCAGCTCTGATATTATTGATGAACATATTGAACAGTAGGGATCCAAGGTTTGACCGTTGTGGTACACCAGATGTAGCTAGATATTCGACAGACTTGCGGCCATCGAGTTGGAAATACTGCTTACAGTTGTAAAAATACGATTAGAGGAGGATAATCAAGTCATTGGATAACCCAAAAGTCGAAAGCTTGTTGACCAAGATACTATGGTCAAGTCTGTCGAACACTTAAGACATCAGTCTGAAACTCACAATCAGTACCCTCCGCAATACATTGAGTAATTGTTACAAGATAAGTGATGGTTGAATGTTCTCTCATAGAACCGTGTTGATTCGGGATAATATTGTTGCTGACATGACAGTAGATTCTCTTCCTAGGAAGCATATCACTTTACAGAATTTGCTTATAATAGAAATTGGTCTGGAATTTTCCCCACTTTTATCTTCTTGTTACCTCCTTTTTTGAAAATTGGACAGACTTTCAAAATTTTTCATATTGAAAACACAGTTAGCATCTTCAGGGGATCGAGTAGACAAATTTATAACTATAAACCTCGCGTATTCATATCTACCAGGGTATATTTTCACTTTTCAAACACACATCAATGCTTTCGTGACTACAAGTTGGTAAGAACTCTCTCCCTGATTCTCAACAGAGTGATTCATGTTGAGGTGAACAATGGACTATTGGGAATATAATCTTTGTCACTTTTCAAAGTTCTAATATCTCACTTCACTATTTCCAGACTTCATCCAAATGTTCAGTGTTATGTACCGATCTCAACAATTTCATACAATGTTCATTTATTATGTGAGTATTTAGAGCATATCCTAGACTTTTAGATATGCAATTGGAAACAATGAGGAGTCACCAGTTTCAGATGTTATGGTGGTTGAAATTAACCAGGTTATAGACACAAAATGGCTACCTTTTTTTCCACGAGCTTGTTATATTTCTTTCAAGTGGAGAAATATATGATATTTAGCAAAATTTTATCAAGGACATAACTGGAAGTAATGAATATCCTTCAAATAACAGTAGATGAGTTGAGAAGGAAAATATAAATTGAGGAAAATTTTTTGACAATCTTTGACATTTCAAAGAAACACTGGTTCAACGCTCATCGTTTTTTCGTATAGAGTAAAATACACTAACGAATTGGGTGGCATTTTCGAAAAGATGAGCATGAGACTAGCTTTCAAAATTGCTAGTTCACTTCATTGAAGTGATAGAAATTCTAGACAGGACTGTTCGATGATGATTGGAGAGTATTAGCAAAGTGTTTTGCAAGGGCATGTGTGGGGCATTCAAAAGCACTGAAGATGTAACAGAGTGAAATGTTTGGTTTGTGTATTTTAGGAACACCATAAATACGAGGTGTACGAGAATATTTCTTTCTCTCTTGGAATGACAGATTTCTTCCTGTCGAGAATGTTTAAAGTTGATAATGTAGATCTAATAGAATCATGGAACCATCTTGATGAGTTGATGCGGTTATATTTCTCCAAGAGCTTTCTGAAGTTGTTGAGATCTGCAACTAGCCTATAATTACTGATAACATCACGATCCTGTGCTCCATGATTTGGACAAATTTCAGAAATTTCTGAAAACACTGACATCTTCAGAAGATTCAAATGAATTTGAAGTGTACGATATTAGTGAAGTACAGTGTATAGATGAACGCAGTATGTACCTGATTTCAAAAAATACATATTGAATAACTACGTTTGGTCTCTGTCTCATTTCCTTACACCCATTCAAATAATTTTGTCCACACAGTAGGTGGATTATGATTTTCTCTAAAGAACTGAAATACCCTCCATTCAATTGAATTATCAGAGTCATCAAGGTTGATCCAAACTCTAGCAATCTGTTACTTATTGACAAAGCAGCACATGAGCTGAAACGAGATTGAACTGTTGATGACATGGCTGTGATTAAGATTTGGAGATGACGTTTCGCGACAATCTTATAACTCGTCACGGTATATATTACTCGAGCAAATCCAGTAGGCGCTCTATTGGAATGACACACATCACTTTCCGCTGCGACAGCTGAACTCATATACGTAGACACCTTCTATAGTAAGGGTGTATATTCAAAGTTCAATTACTTTGTCTCGTAATATCATTATTTACTAATATCACCTCTCTGGTTTGAATGGAAATGATTTGAAATGATATCATTATTTCTTTACATGCATACAATACGGTACGCTTTGTTCCCATTGGATCGTATTCAAATTGTGGTTTCTGCTCGATCATGAAAAAAAAGTGTTTTGCAAACTATTTCTACATATGATTCACTTGGTGTTACGATTTCTTTCGAAACGGAATTGAAATGAAATTGACCTTCACATATTATATATAATTCATTCATATTGTCAATTTTCTTCTTAAAAAGACTAATCGATGAATCAACGGGACTATCAAAATTTAGTGTAGCTAAGTTTCCAACGGTAACAAAAGTTTATTTCAACTTGAATTTGATACAGTTTTGTCTCAATCTCCGATTACATATCTATAATAGCTACAGAAAATGTTCAGCTCCTGCGAACGAACTGAAAAATTGCAAAACGTATGATTGGGGATGAACTCGATTTCATGATATCTTTTGGATTTTGAATCTGAAACGCAACTGTGGAAAAAAATATTGAAATATATAACTCAACTTTCATGTCAGGCAAATACGATTCGTAATAACAGAACCAACTGAGAATCATACTTTAAACGACGAGAAACATTACAAAACATCAACTCATTCAGGAAAACCTTGTATGAAGATTTCTGATTTGTTAAAAATTGAAGGTGGAAAGATGGCTTATGGAGCAAATAATAATGCATAGTGGAAATGACAAATAAAGATAGATAGATCATGAGTTTATGAATTGTCATTTGGTTCATGTCAGATGATTTACTTGGATCAAGAATATTGAATATTGAAAGCAGCCGTGAAAGAACCAAGTTTTCAGAATATAAAAAGAATTCAACATTTGCTTCTCATCTCCCTACAGCGGGAATTGAAACATTTAATTTTCAGTAAAAAGAATCGAAACTTGACCAAACTTTCCGAAATCTTATGAACAATTGAATTGATTTGCATAATTCTTTTCAATCGCACTGTGTTATAATTAATTATTTGTTTATTTGTTTCCACCTGCTTTCACTAGTGAATTGGGTATGCTAGAAATCAAACGTTAGGAGATAAGACCTCGTTAATATGTAGTTTCGAATTTTGTGGGTTGTTGTTTGTATGAAGGCAACAGCTGGTTATTGGAAAATTGAATTTCAACAGATTTAATAGATTGAATCTGCTTTTTCCAGGTGGTTAAACGTAGTATAGCTGATTTTACCAGGACACGTGTTTCGTATAAAATACACGTGTCTCAGTTAAACCAGGACACGTGTGAACTATATTGGTGAATTTTGATATGGAATTTCATACTTTGAAATCTAACATGGAGTTACAAAAGTGAACGATTTGTTTTTGATGTAGCGACCTAAATATTGCTTTTGAGTGCCTGCAAAAAATTCCAACCCATTTCACCTATATAGCAATGGGATGACTCATCAACTAATAATGATCAAAACAAATCTAATTGAAGGTCTAATCATGACAGGTTGAGTTAGTTAAACTTACAGAAAACCACAAGGAGTGTAGATCCCAGATTATCATAGAATGCTCATCAAATTCTAGCCAGAAGTTACAATTTCAGCACTATCAAAAATATCACTTGATTTTTGTAATCTTGGAGAATGATTTAATTGAACGAAATGTGATCTAAACATTCCAAAAACTTTCAATTCTCATCAAGATCAAGCAGTTGGCTGAGTTTGAGATATTTCTTTGAATGCCAATATTTCTCATAACTCGGAAACATTAGTATATCAAGATCAACGAAATATCTATATAACATCATAACATACAAAAAATTCGAAATTTTGCCTCTGTATAATAATTGTTAAAAAGTTTTTGAATGTTTTGTGTCAATTGAGATAACGTTTCTGAAATGTGACCTATTACAGTTATCGGGTTCTTATTTTTCTTTAGTTTTCAAGTTTTTTCAGTAAGTAAAAGTGTTTTCCATACAATTTACAGAATATGAAAGGAAAATGTTTTTTTGAAGAAAAATTTGAACAGAATTTATTCGGTGAAATATAATAACTATACTTTTTCAGTTTGATAAACAAAATCAATCACTACGAAGAGTTTGATTTGAAACTTGAGGTGGAATTGTCAGATAGACTCTATTACATTTATATACATTTTCTTTACATGTGAACTTATCAAATATCCTCAGTACAAAATTTGTTCTGAAATATCTTTCAGAATTTTCAAAGACAATTGAATGGTTAGGTAGAACGTGATATTCTCAAAAAAAAATAGTCACTTTATTGAATCCTGAAAATATTTCAGAATGTGAAAAATAGAAGGTACCTACTTCAAGCTCTTTGCTTTTTATTTCTCCATCGTTATACAAAAACTGCGGTTAACTTCCTGAGAAACAGAAACGAAAAAAGTAATCAACTTCAATGAAAACTCTTTGAAAAGATGGGTAGATTACTCACAGAGGTTTCAGAACTTCCAAGAATATGAACATTAAATTACACCGAAGTAACTTCCTCATATTCAGTTGTACCCCTAATATCCGCAATGTTATTGAATCAGATATTTTTCATAAGAACGCTACTCTTCGTGATTCACGGAAAAATGTTGATTGATATGTCTTCTATATGGAAAATCAAGCTTTTGATGGACTTCCAAGTTTTCATTTTCTAGTCATCACCATTTTTCATAACTTGACAAGACGAATGTAATGAGTGGAATTTTTTTAAATTGAATGGTTTCATTAAAAATGAAGATGATAATGTTGAACATAATGCACCAAAAATTGAAAAACTATTCGGAAGGTCCTAAGTAGCAGTCATTACACCATTCTCCTCAGCAATATACGGTATTGATCAGATGAAAAAGTGAGAAAATCGTTGGGTATGATATTAACATATATTTACTCAGATTACGCTAGGTCCAACGATTTTCTTATTTTTTTATCTGATGAATATCTTGGATTGCTGAGGAAAATGGTGTAATGACTGCTAACTAGGACCTTCCAGATTATTTCTTAGTGCTCAATACATTATATACATCATTATTATCTTTTTTATCAAATAAAACCATTTGGCATAAGAAATTTTTGTACTTACTTTATTTTCAAGTTTTTAGTTTTTGATTTTTGTCCACCCTAATGCCACATAGTTCTCGGCACGTTTCAACCTATCACCTGGTGATGGTGGTGAATGGCGATGAATCGTTAAAGACGTATCATTTTCAGCTACCCTTACGCTACACAGTCTTCGACACGGTATGAAATCTTGACTTGGGTGGGAGATCCATGCTATTATCCCGATTCTGAGTTGACAAAGTTTTTTGTTTAGATTATATTGGATTTGTAGCTGCGGCCATCTTGGATTTGCAATGATTCAGAATTAGTTATATTGTATTGTCATCAAAATTGAAAGTGTGTACCAAACTAGAATTCACAATGCCAGAAATAACTTGAGTGCCTATCATCGTACTCGGAAAGTACGCAAATGAACACGCACCAGTATTTTGCGGACTTTTCAACCTGCCTTACAAAAAAAGTAGTTTTCCTTCTTGTTGGAAGATTGCTCGCTCGCTCGCGTTCAGCCTATTCCCAGAAAGGGCAAGATGAATCTTCAAAATAACTATAGACCAGTTGTTTTGCTATCAGTGATATCAAAAATCATGAAGAAAGCCGTAAATCACCATATCCTTAAATATTTGGAAGTCTTCAACATCTTGAGCGATCATCAATATGGCTTTCGGAAACAGAGATCAACAGGCGACCTTCTATCGTATGTCACCCATATTTGGAAAAACGTAATCGAGAATCATGGAGAGTCAAGAACTATTGCGATTGATATTTCTAAGGCCTTTATCCGTGTGTGGCATGAGGGTTTGCTGGCCAAACTTCGATTCTATGGCTTGTCTGATCATTTTTGTGTATGGCTCACAAGTTTCCTGAAAGAACGTTCCCTGCAAGTGGCCGTCGATGGATATCTCTCAAATACTTTCACCATCAACACTGGTGTACCACGTTCCATAGGGATCCATATCATCTCCAACCCTCTTTTTATTGTACATCAATGAATAATTGGAGAAAATGAAGAATCCAATATATTGCTCAGCTGACGACAGCACACTTGTCTCGTCATTTCATTTGGATACCAGGACATCGGTTGCGGATGTACATCTTCACCGGCAGCAAAAGTTTGCACATCTTAATGAGGATCTGGAGGTGATTTCGAATTGGAGTGAAAGTAGCCAGGTTCAATTCAATGCCATGAAAACCCAGGCATCGGTTTTCTCCAAAAAGGTGAATGTCTCTGAACCGGATATAATAATGTCAGAACAGACAATTCCGCTTTCTGCTTCTATAAGTTTGTTGGGTGTTAAAATGGACACTTATATGTCTTGGCACAATCATGTTGCTGAAATTGCAAGGGCTGCTACTCAAAAGCTTGAAACAATATTCCGAACCAGAAAACTGTACACACCTCAGCAACTTTTAATGCTTCAGAAAGGTCAGATCAGATCTTCTTTGGAGTTTCTTTTCCAAACGATGACAGCTCTCGAAACCATTCATACCATTGATTTGATTTCAGCCATAGAAAGTTCGTCCAAATTGAAAGAGAAATAATTTGTCTTTTTTTCACACATGATACATAACATAGTTTGTATGATTTAAAATATAAATAAAAGGATCAAAAGTGCCATTTAGACCTTTTTACGTGTTATGCAATAAATTGTTTTGCTCTCTCAGAAAAAGAAAGTATAGGAACATATTCCTCATCACTATCTGATCAATATTTGACGTAGAATGATTAATTGGTCTGTAGATTGTAACATCTAATAATGACGATCCGCAACGGAAATTGCACTCCGCCTAAACAAAAAACAACCGAGTGCACCCCAGGAAGAAAGCTCTCGCAATATTTCAACCGGTATGACATAATATACAATAAGTGTGTCGAATGTGCATTGTAATGACGGTCCGTATGAACAGAATCTGCCACTCACTGGGCCATTGTTGACGCAGATATTCATCAGCGAATTTGTGCTAGGCCATTTGTTATGAGGTCCAGGATTACGTGGAAATTCGCGTGTATTTCTCTACGATGAAATGTAATCGAGTGAAACAGACATTCCCAATGACTCCATGCACATGGGTGCTTTCGAATTTTCAGTAGTTTCGGTTTTTATACGCGATTCATTCATTTCGTTCACAAAAGAGTGATTTATGCGTGAAAAAATGAGAATTAAAACTTGTCCTTTTATTTGTAACTAACGTTACTGCAATTTAATCCTTCAAGGACATTTTCAAACGAATACAATAAATCAAGACAAAACTGCAGTTACGTTATATAGAAAGTTAGGCTTTCACGGCTGGCATCAATGTTTTGGTTGATATCAGGGTTTGGCCGTGGTCTCCTTTGGTTATAATATTCTAACGTTTCGACTGCAACTGCGGTAATCATCTTCAGTGGCGTTTGACAGTTTCAGTTGACACTTCAAGAAGAGTACTTCGACCACGCCATTGAAGATTATTGCCGCAGTTGCAGTCGAAACGTTTGGATATTATAACCAAAAAAGACCACGGCCAAACTTGGAAGTCAACCAAAACATGTAGTAATGTTAGTTGAGAATGAAAGCGGCATAAAAACATTTAATGTTTCATCGAAGGATGTAAACTTTTACGGCCGGAGATAACTGTATGAAGGTTATTTTCCAGATTGTGAATGCATATTCTAATTTTGATCTGACGAAGGCATAGTATAGGGTTTTCGATGTAGATGGATCCGAAAAATCTCTGGAGATTCGCACAATGAATTCATACAGCAGACAGAGTGGCTTCAATATGTGGCACGAAGGAAAGTTTCGTGTCGAAGGTAACACCTATATCGGTGAATGTCAGAAGCCGTTGAGGTGGAATATCGATTATCAAATATTGATATGGAGATGTCCGATTTTTCATAGTGTATGTCATTACATTACATTTACTCTCGTTTATTGAAAGATTGTTGCGAGAACATTACAGCTCAACACGTTTCAGAGTCCTCGAAGCCACAATATAATATCATTCGCGTGAATCAGTTTATGTCAATGACCTCAACTATGTCATTTATGAAGATATTGAAGAAAAGTGGACCTAGGTTGCTTCCTTGCGGAACACTTGAGGTAGCTGCATATTCCACAGACTTGAAGCCATTGAATCAAACATACTGACGCCTGTCAGTGAAGTATGATTTGAAAAGTTGGATGTGGGTCAGAGAAGAGCCGTACTTGTATAATTTTGATAGCAGTAATCCGTGATCAAGTCTATCGAACTTAGAGACGTCCATATATATGAAGTGTTCGGGGAAAAATATAGTAGACTGTTGAAAAAATAAGGTGAATGTTAAAATTTCGCAGATTGCCGATTTTTTAATATTGATATACTCGTCTCAAACATATGCTCATAGTTTTAGTTAGTTAGCATTTCCCGTTTATTGGTGAAAGGCATAAAAATCAGGAGTGTTTTGCATGTTTGGCGATTTTCTCATATCAAAAAAAAAATAGACCAAAGAAACTACTCAGTCGTCATTGCTCGTTCGTAAATGTTTGGCCAAGAACTACACCGTAATCAAACATGCCTCAGATACCATATTCACCAGATTTTGCCCCTGAATCCTTTGGGCGGTGTTTTGCGATGAATAAGGAGATAAAAACCGAATCTCATTAGTTCCGATTTCCATTATTTAAAATGATATAAAATGAAGTGAAGTTCCTGGAAGTATCAATAAAATTGATAATAATACCTGAAAATAACAATTATATTCACAAAAGAAACTCTGAATTTGAATCACAATGAGATCAAACACAAGCAACAATCTAAAAGGAAATAAA
>WOGR01012690.1:0-10107 GCA_015342045.1 Leptinotarsa lineolata | reverse complement strand
AATGAATAAAACAAAAACAATTTTATGTATTTAACATTGAATGAATTACAAAAAAAACTATATATTTTTATTTCAGCAGGACAAACGGGTGAACAGTTTTGGATTCCAAAATGATGTTTTAGCGTATCGATTGGAAATAATGATATTGAAATAATAAATCTTTTTGTCATTTCAGACCGATTACTCAGATGCTGAAGAACTGCTACTAAAAAAATCATCACTCAGATTAATTATTTATCAACGGATTTCTGTCAACTAAATCATCCATTAAATAAGTGTTTTCCAAACTATGGATCGCGTCCCACTAGTGGCTCGTGGAAACAATTTGGGTGGGTCGCGGAAAAAAATTGGAAATAGTTAATACTTTTGAATCTTTTTATCGTTAAAATGTAAAAAAAATTTACAAATCATATGTTTTATTTTAACTTTTAATGACACTAGAGCATTATAAATCTTTTTCTTAAAGAGATAGCTGTATATGTTATAAATACAGTGTGGAGAGCGGTGCACTAATAAAACAAGGGTTTAAAACGAGAATACTAGTTTCAATAATATCGCAGAAAGCGGATTCTCGTGAAAAGTGGCCCGCGTTTGAAGCTTTCAACTTTCAACTCAGATATAGAATCTCTTATAAATCGTAAGCACCAGCTCCACAAGTCACATTAATTACATAAGTATCTTTTTTTCATTATATGTATTTGTTTAGTTTTGAGATTCTAAATCAAGGGTCTTTTTTCGTACTGTAATTTGTCTTCAAGTATATCATCTTTACCATTTTTTTTAGGAGTGTATTCATTATTAGTGAATTTTCACGATTATAATAATGAAAATTTCAAAATGTTGAATACATATAAATGCCTAGACAAAACAGTTTGTTCGATCAATATATAATTAGTAATATTGATTGCAATTTTTATTATTTAATATGTCGCGAAAAAATTTCCACAATGAAAGTGGGTCCCCAGGAAAAAAAGTTGGGGAAACACTGATTTAGATAGTTGATATTGAACATTTTTATTTCTACTCTATCTGTTACATGCCCTACGCAATTATTTCATTCTAGCTGTGATAGCTTCACTAAAAAGATGTTTAAGATTACAAAATTCAAATGTAGTAGTTTTTTTTTGTCAAATCTCATTGGCCAACGTAAATAGGCTTGTTTATTTCACACAATAGATGCGAATGTGCGTGATGATCATGCTCTGATCATGCATATATCGTTTTTTGGGTTGCTTTGTTCGTTGGATGTATAGTACTGACAATTTTGAAATGATCTGGTGATTGTTAATTCATGTTTCACTGTTGGCGTTTTTAGGTGTTTCACCGGCATCAGTAGATTATCCAGAATTACTTATATAAAAATACATCGAAAACAATATCGACAGTATCAATAAACACGACAAGCATTTTGACGAATAGAACATCATTCGCAAAGTCTGCCAATGTAGACAAAGTGATGTGGACTATGCTAGGCTAGTCCACATTGGCTCATAAGAGATAATGTATCTGCTTTAACAGACAAACTGAAGTGAACCTTCTTCGAAGGAATGAAGGAAACGAAAATGCACTAAGATAACCAACCTTATACGCTGTACTGATAGCAACTTCAGAGTTTGATGAAACGAAGATTGCTTCCGGAAGTTATTATTCCAAAACGAAACAGGTCTACGCGTAGCAGGTGACCTGTTTTATCCGAGATAAGACAAGTTACCTATCAATACCAAAAGAAGGTATGGGTTGTTAACAACAGAGAAAAGGCATAGAATGAGAACTGGTGTTGGAAAGAGAAGTGTAGAACCAGTCACCATGAATAAAATAGAATTACTTTACCGCTGAACTGGTCGCAGTTGGATTGGTTCAACCACTCCAACTATAGCAAAATGCATCTCAAGTGAAATTAGTTGTGGAAATTGTTTGATATCTATCATGGAAAGTGTTGATAATTTTCCTCAAGTAAAGGGTCAGTGTATTCATGAAATAGTTATAATTTGAAAGACATTTTCCAGTCCTGCATAAAGAAGCTATTCTACAGCAAAACACGTGTCGTGGTTTCGTTAATCTTCCATATCGAAAACCGCAATAAATTATATACGTGAGTTTTAATATTGATTTTTCAAATATCTGGCACTTCCCTAGTAGTATATACACAAGAAAATCAACTGACCAAAGATAGGTTAAATCCGCTCGTGGAGCAGTTCGAGCGAGAAACGGGACAAGAGCCAATGTAATATATACAAAAATGACAAAATGATATACACAAACAAGTACGCAATATTCTTTTATTAGGTGAAACCTGGCTTGAAAATGATGATACTAATTTTGTGTATGTACATTTTTGTATCATCATTTGATCCTACAAAAGTAACAATTGGCTTCTGGTAGCTATAATATATGTACATACACAAAATGATCAATGAAATATTTCAATAATAAATAGCCTTTTCCTATATAATCATACTGATATACATAAAATTCTGGTAGTAACCTAAGCTTTTCTCAAGTTAATCAATTTTAATATTGAATAGTTCAACTTAGATTAGTTTAAGTTATCACGCACACTTTGCTTAATTTTCTTCTGGAAAAAAAGGTAGTTTTTCTCTCACGTTTGATTCACGGTTATGAATACTCTATAAGTATTCATAGTTTGCATGGAGACGCCTTCGACAAATCGGGTAGTTACAGCTTGCTCTGATAAGTTATTATAGTTGAATCATAACTTTTGGGATGATTTCCAATCATACTTTTATTCTGTTGTCTCTTCTCATACAAGAGAATGGGTGAAGGAATGGAGAATCATAATTTGATTTCATTATAACGTATAATCAAATACGCCAAATAATATGAAATAATCAGTAGAAGTTTGACACCTTGAGGAATTCTAAAATACGTGTCCTAATGTAACAACTTTCAAACTTATACTCATTCAATCAATGGAATAATTGAGAAAGTAAAACTTTTCAAACTGGTTATTTTAGTCGGTTGTCTATTCTCTGAAAATTTCAATTATTTTATTCATACAAACCGTATTTCACGTATAAAAAATCCGAATATTTCGAGAGTGCCATCAAACTTTCTCTATTCAAGTTCCTAATCCCCAAAGATTGAAACTGAATTTAAATTTTACAGAACGTTTCGATTTGCTGTAGTGCCCGGAAGAGTTTTTCCAAGGGAAAATAGTTTGCCCGGAAAAATATTTCCTAGAGAGTTCGCATACTAGTCACACTGAAAAGCAATTCAATTTTTTGCATCAACATTACTAGGTAACGATTTGATTCAATCTACTTTCTGCGGATATTTTCCGTAGGTAGAAAATATGAAATATTCCTATTTTCGATTTTTCACTATTTTGACCTAGGGCTTGGCAGAATTGACAATGCAGAATAATAGTTCCGTGAAAGATTTTCCTTTACTTTCAACGATAGTTATTTATTAAGTGGATGTCATCTCATACCAAAATTATATGTTTGTTTGAAGGTGATTGACAATGTTTCGTGGTGAATTTCATCAGGTCGGACTTCCATTGTCAAATATTGTATGAAATAATTTGAAATTCCTGAAATAACCAATACAATTGAAAAATTAAAAGGATAGCTGAAAAAAGCAAATATATTAAGCATATATGCGGCTTCTTTGAATTTCCTTTTAAACCAGTGTTTCTCCTTGTGTATGGTCTCAGCTTGGGACCACTCGATGTTGTGTTGATGAGTTCAAACATGCTCTGTTATTCCTGATTTGCTGGTTCCCCTCGCTGTGTATGTTTTTGTGCTCGACAATACGGACTTTCAATGGCCCCTTGGTTTCACCGATATAGGATTTTCCGCACTCACAGGGTATCCGGTAAATGTATTTTTGGAATCGCAGTCTGCGTTTGGTGGCCAGGTTTTCGTAAGGCTGCTACAGATAGGGTTTCCGGATCTGAAGCAGGTTCTGATGTTGTACTTGGACCCAATTCTCCTTATCCTTTTCGATAATCCTCTGATGTAGGAAAGTGCAAGCACTGGTTATGACGGCTTCTCTTTCTTGCGAGATTCTTGCTGTCTGTTAGCCAAAGTCTGTTCCACCATTACTTTGGAGTACCCTTTCCGTCGAAGATCATTTTTGATGATGCCTAGTTCTTTCTCCAGATCTTCTTTCGTATTGCAAAGCCCGAAAGCACGGTCCACTAGAGTCTTGATGATTCCTCTTTCAGTCGATTGATGGTGGTTGGATTCGTGCTTCAGATACTTTCCTGTATGTGTGGGTTGTCGATATACAGATGTTTCCCATTCAGTATCGGTCCTCTTCACCAATACGTCTAAGAAAGGTGAAAGTGATGAAAGATCTTATACTGTTGATATGCTTCAGGAAGGCGTCTAATTCAGTATTCCCATGGTTTCATATTATGAAGGTGTCATCAACGTATCTCAACCAGACTAGGGATTTTTTGTGGGCTTTTTCAATTACTAGAGTTTCAAACCACTCCATATATATGTTGGCTATAACTGGTGAAAGCGGCGATCCCATTGGCAGTCCCTCACAAGACGAGGGACGATTGTGGATACTAACAATTGAAACTTCGTGAAGTAACGTGGTTTGAAATCATTTAATTTTTAATTTTATTAATTTTTTTTTGTTTTATTTTTTCAATTTTTTACTTGTATTTTATTTCACTGTGACTTCATTTCAGGTTTTTTTGCCTAATGTGTTTGCTATTTTCAGCTATCTTTGTTATTTTTCAATTGTATTGGTTATTTCAGGGATTTCAAATCATTTTATACATTATTAGGCTATGGAAGTCCGAACTGATGAGATTCATCAAAATTAAAGTTTGTTCCTAGATTGTTCTCAGAACAATTATTGTCAATTGGGTGTAATATCAATTGAACGATTTGGAACTGTATGAAATTATTTGTAAAATGAACTAAAAAAAAAAGATTCACCCTGTCGAAAAAACTACATTCTCATTTTCACACCATCATTTCAAAGATGGGAAGATGTCTCAAACTCACTTAATGTATTTTAGTTATAACTACTAAAGAAAGCTCAGGAAAAAAGATATGATTTCACATGGCTACTGCATCTCACTTGACGCAGATTTTGCTTTTTCTGCTCAAAAATTTCATTGTTCGGCAGATTCATAACATATCCTTCTATGAAGGAGCATATAGGTTGCTTTCTGTAAAAAAAATGATAGTCTGTTGGCGAGAGGTCAGTGGAGTATGCTGGATGAGGCAGAACATCTACGCTCTTCGGTGACTTGGGAATTGTGCCGATGAGCAGTATATATCACGACACTGTAGAATGAATATCATCTAACATTATTACATTACAACATTCTCACATTAATATCTTACAATACTACATTAATATTATCTCGCATTATCTTACGATGGTGTTACAACCAGAGCAGTGTCAAATAGAAATAAACAAGTTCCATCTCTCAACTATGAGTTGACGAGATACAGTTTTGATTATCTTGGTTAAAAAACGTACAATATGGTGAATAAATCAGTTACAGATCTCAAGTTTCTCAATTTTTTAAAATCAAAAATAACTCCGTAGATAGTTGATGCAAATGTTATATCATCTAATACAGGTTGAGTGGAAGAACAACTCAGTAGCACTTGTGCTAACTGAGTTGAACTTCGGCTGTTGTATATCAGCAACTAGCTCTGTAATTCATCAAAATATATGAATGTAACTACAGCTGGAATACAGTAAAGACGATTATTATTATTATTATTATTACAATAAAACTTTGTTTTCATAATTTCAAACTCACACATATAATCCACAACTACTATATATTGTCACTTCTCTACCCTTCATCTTCATTTATCCTTTCGTCTCAAATTCAGTTGCAAAAACCTAATTATGGCTGAGCTTATAGTCCTTTATTGCGTGACACATTACATTCATGAATGTTGCATTACAGTCATATTCAACACTACGATTTAACTGTTTGGTACACACGAGCATGTTCTGTAGTAATTTGTTTAATTGTTTTGTTTTTTTGTTTGTTAAGATTGTATTATCACACACATTGTGGTGCGTTATATTTACTGTACACATAAATTATATCTATGTATGTATATTGAACTATATCATATATTAAATTGTTATATAATATTATATCCTATTGTATTTGTGATGCGCTATATTTTCTATCGAATGGGAAAATTTTGTTCAATTCAACTGACCTTGTAAGTCTTACACTTTCCGGGCTAGCAATAGTGGGATCAACTTAAAAACGACCTGTGTAACTCTCTATGTAATATTTATGATGCAAACTGTTCTGTCAAGTTTATAATGCTGAATAGTTTCATCACGACGCCCATCAAGCTTTTCCTTTCATACATCACGAATATATTGAATCTCTCTGATTTCAATTATGTAATGGGATTTGCACAACTCCCAAATATACTTTGAGAAAGCATCTCAACAAAGTATTTTGCCCGCAACAATGTCGATTACTTCATAAATAAATCATAATCAAAACGTGATCGATAATTACACCTATATGCAAAGCTTGCGACTCGTGGGTGGTTTGTTAGTCTAATTAATTCCGGATGTTCGCTTGCGCATTAAGACACGGTTGATTGATATGCATTGTTCAGAGATTGCATATATGTGAGTCGATATAAATGAAATCTTCATCACATGTATTGAAAAATATACTTGGTTCTTTTAACAGGCCCAGTAAGAATGTCATTAGCTGAGTTAAATAACATTTTTTATACGATCATTGTGAGGGCACACAGTCCGGCCTTACTGAGATTTTGTGTTGGAGAAAAAATTAATGATACAAAAATAGTGAAATAAATATTTTGTAGACAATTTTCATACTTTAGAGTCATTCACTGATTCAAAAAAAAAACTCAGTCTTCAGTAGATTCCAACCCTCAGCTCGAAAGTCAAAACAGGAGATCTACTACAAAAACAGTAGATATGGCAACATTGAACACGATGCTCCTTCCGTACGATTTCTGCTCTATTTGCAGTGAATCAATTCGCAATATTCCGCAGTTCAATGGCATTACGATTTCGTTGTGAAAAATTCAACATTCTTACTCGTTTGTTTGAAGGTGAATGACAATGTTTCGTGGTGAATTTCAGCAGTTCGGACTTCCATTGTCTAAAAAATTCTGTAGAATGATTTGAAATCCCTGAAATAAACAATACAATCGGAATTAAAAAGAATAGCTAAAGATGGCAAATATATTAAGCAAAAAACTTGAAAAGAATTCACAATGAAATAAAATACGAGTGAAAAAAAAATAAATGAATAAAATAAAATAAATTAATATAATTAAAAGTTGAGTGATTTCAAACCACGTTACTTCACGACGTTTCGATTGTTAGTATCTACAATCGTCTTCGGGTGATGACATCACTAATCGTGGGCGCCTGTCTGAACACGATAAACTGAAAAAATACTGGTTGGGTTTCCAAAGACAGTCTTTTTAGAGATTTCATTATATTTCAGAACTCTTTATATTTTTTCTGACTCATATAGCCCTTATATGATGTTGTCGATAAGTGCCCACCACACAAACTGTTCATACTATAATGTGTGTTATTTATAACTTGTTTACTTCGTGGAAATTCATGATCACTTCAATGAGATGAATGAAAACAATTTCCCGTCTAATTTCCACTAGGTTTATCAATTCTTACGACCGGTTTCGGGGTCTAACCCATTCTCACATAGACAAAAAAGTGTTTTTATCTATCTCATTGATGTGTATATGCTCTTCGCAATTTGTAGCGATGATGTTAGCTTCTTTTCTTGCAATTTCATTCAATGAATGAATTCTTTCGTGATATTTATAACTGATCATCAAACACTCTTGTAGGCGAATCTCTAAAAGTTTTCTGAGGATAGTTTTCGACAAAGTACTTCGACCATGACGGTGCTGATTACTTCATGAATAAATCACCATAGAAACCTGGGCGATAATTACATCATACATTCAAAATTTGCGACACGTGGGAAGTGTTCAAGCCTACGTAATTCCCGCCATTCCAGACACGGTTGATTGGATATTCAATGTTCAAAGGTTACATGTGCGCGGTCAAGCCATTATAAACGAAACATCAAATGGAATTGTCATTGTTTGCATTGTAGGACTCGAATTTCCCTTCAAAATCAATTATAATGATTTTTTCAATTTAACTTCATTTCTAAACTGACATTATGAAGAGGAAATATTTCTTGTTTTGTGTGTCTGCAATACAGCTCTTCTGCAAAACGGACTGAAAATAATTTTACCCATTCTCATAAAATTATATAGAGCTAGTCTGGCGTGGAACTACATACCTACCATCCAGTTGGTTGGCAGCAAGAGTGGTATATATATACCGAATTGGTACGACCAATTAGCCTTACATCCTTCCTGTTGAAAGGACTTGAGAGGATACTGGACGGACACATCAGATTTAGCATTGAATAACCTTGTAGAGAAAATTACCCAATCTCTTGACAACAAGGAGATTTCGGTTGCTGTATTTCTTGATGTAGAAGGAGCATTTGATAATGCACTACCTGAATCTATAGGATCAGCCCTGGTTGGAAAAGGCATAGAATCGACCAAAACTGGATGGATCCATGCCATGCTAAGCAGAACCGCTTCTACGACTCTTCAAGACGAAGCCATTAGGGGTTCAGGGTCACTACGGGCTGCCCTCAAGGTGGGGTGCTATCTTCCCTTCTGTGTTCACTTCTATTGGATAGTGATGCCCTCGTTGAAAGAGAAACAGATCTGCAAGCTTATGCAGATGACCTTGTCATTTTTGCAAGGTCTACGTTGTAAAGGGTAGCTCGTAATATCCTCCAAAGTGGGATGGACGTGGTTCACAGTTGGTGCAAGATGAAGCAGCAAAACCGTGATAATCTCCTCCTCCAGGAGGAGAAAATTGAATGATTCAACGCTACTTTTCCTCAATGGTGGGGTCATTCCATTTGGAACGGAGATGAAATATGTTGGCATTGTCCTCGATAAAAAAACTCACCTGCAACGCTCTCTTGAAAAAAGGTTTACATAAATTCAAACTGTTCCTATGGACATGTCGAAGGATTTGTGGTAAAACTTGGGGTTCGAGTCCCAAACAAATCCATTGGATATATGTAATGATTGCCAGACCAATGCCACAGATCACTTATGGAGCAATTGCCTGCTAGCCGAAAACTGTACAGAAAACGGCTCAGGCGAAGCTCTCTGGCATACAGAGAAAGGCTTGTCTGGCTATTTGTGGTGCCATCAGTTCCACACCGTCAGCGGCCATTGACATCCTTCTGGAACCACCTCCTCTCCACATTTTTCTGAAGAGAGAGTCTAGATGGACTGCATACAGACTTGTGTAGATTGCCAATTGCACAAAGCAATCTAATGCAGAGTTCACTAGACTGCAGGCTGACGCTAGAAGTCACAGCATTTTGGGAATGACCTATGACTTCATGCCTCCAACTGTCAACAACGAACTGCCTTATAAGAGTAGAGAGGACTGGATCCTCCGAGAGAAGTAAATATTAGGAGCAGATAGTTGTTGGTTTACAGATGGATCGAAAATACCTTCAGGCTCTGGTTCAGGTGTTTTCAGTTGGAGACCTAGGACAGAGATATCAACCTGTCTAGGGACCTATGCGATTGTATTCCAAGCGGACATTTTTGCTTTTGAATTATGTGCCGAGATATTGGTAGAATCCAACTCCACACACAAGTCAATAAAATTTTTCTCGGGTAGTCAAGCGGCGTTGGAAGCTCTTGGCTCCTACCGAGTAACAATTAGTAGCAAATTGCCAAAAACAACTCTCCTCAATAGGAAGTGTCTGGTCTGGATTCCTGGCCACACTGGCCTGGAAGGCGACGAGGCTACTTGCAGTACCCTCCCTTGCAAAGGAGGGTGCTGCAAGTAGCTTCATTGGACCAAAACCTGTCATTGGCATTGATTTAGGCTTTGCCAAACAAATATTGAACACCTGGATGGTAAGAAGTTCTAAAGACTTCTGGCACAATCTTCCAGGATTGGCCCACTCCAAGGCGTTCATTCACCCTTCGAAGCTTGAAACCAAAAAGTTGTTGGACTTTAGTAGGGATGAACTACGATATCTAACAGGCCTCCTTACAG